>NDGN011459850.1:0-11004 GCA_002564285.1 Tympanoctomys barrerae | reverse complement strand
ATGAGTTAACACAAACTCTAGAAGTCCCCACCCCATGACTGCATGAGGCTTTGGGGGGACAATCAGACACAAACCATAACATTCCTCATAGACTTCTTGCTCATGTTTGGTTAGATTTATTCATTGTCTTCCTGTTGTTGGTCCAGAAGAGCACTAGCTGTCATTAAATACTGAGTTACCTGGAAATTGACAAGATTGGTAATGGCAAAGTACAATTTGGCCAAGGAAGAGGTGTGGAGGCCTACCTGGGCGACACTCCTTGGAAGGGGGCAGTTGTCTTCATTTTGGCTGAGTCTATCCCTATGTCCATGTACAGAGCTGGCTAGGAGTTTTCCTTATCCCGTCAGTTGTCTTTACGCAATGCCTATCAGTCCAGCTGAGGTGCTTGTGATAATCTTTGAAGACAGCAAGTATGTTTCCTCAGAACCCCCACATGCCGCTCCCTTGTGTGAGCCGTCAAGACACTGGATGAAGAGCAAGAGCCAGTGCCCCACACTTTGGTTGGGCTCAAGCCTCAAGATAGAGGCTATGACTTCCTGGGGCTTCCAAGATTACACAACAGAGCTGAAGCATATCCCAAAACATTAGATACTGTCTCAGTTATGTCATATAGATTACTCTTTCTTCAGATCCTTCTCTCTTCATATTGCAGAATGAATGCAGGCCTCCGACCTAGCCCTGCTCACAGCACTCACCTGCTTCCCACCATTTTCACAGTCACTCATGCTTGAGCCGCTTCTTTTTCATGAATGAAGAAAACCTGGTTTACTTGGGTCAAGGTCTTTGTTCAGGATGGCCATCATCATGGCTGGGCTTGGCTCCCCATAACTACCAATGTGCCTTGGTGTCTTTATTGTTGCCTTGGGTTGTACTTGGTATGGTCGATTACAGTTAACTTGATGGGATTCTAATAATTGGTCCATGGGATTGCAAATATAAACTTCCCGAAAGGAGAGGAAGTCCAGGAAGGGCTGTCTCTAAAGAGGCACGTAGCCTGCAGGGACCATAGTGAACCCAGCTTCCACAGTGAGAAGGAAAATAAGAGTCTGGTTTCATGGTTATCTAAGGCACCCTCCAAAACGTGGTGACTAAGTGAGCTGAGAAGAAGAAAAACAGGAAAAGGATAAGTGAATTAAAATCTTGTTCCTAAGGGCTGGCCAAATAGCTCAGCGGATTAAGTGCCTGCAAGCAGGTGCAGGGGCTGGGGTTTTGATCCCTGTGCCAGCCCCGCCCCCGGGGTGTGCTGAGCCGGTGATTGAGACTGGGCGTGGTGGCGCACACCTGTAATCCCATCTCGTTTAAGGCTGTAAACAGGTGGATCACTATGAGTCTGATCTAGTAGGCGCTATTGCGCTGCTGGTTGGTCAGGGTGGCCCTAAGAACGGATCCGGGTGGAGTAGCTCAGGAAAAATGGAGATGATGTTTTGAATAAAATCCTACAGCAGAAACTGGCAGTACAGCCAGATCTCTGGGATCCGCTTCAGATTGATTTTGTTATTCCATGATGTTTATTCCAGCCCTTTGGTTGTTCTGACTTCCTTACCACCCTCTTTCAAAGATAGCTGGCTACCACTTGGAAATTTTCTTGTATGACAAATTCTGAGCTATCTAGTTGGTCCAATCACTTTTCATTTTTAGTGGTGCCGGGGACTAGACCAGGGGCTCGTGCATGCTGTGTATATGCTCTACTGCTGAGCTGCACTCTCAACCCTCCCGTCAGCTTTTAAATCATTTTCATAGATCAGAAGTTGCTAACCAGAAACTGGCTGGGTGCCTTTTGCTTTGTGGTTAGGTGCTCACAATTGGTTCAGTTGTCAGTAGCGTGAGAGGACATTGCAAGTTGCCCAACGTAATGGTTATCTCAAAATAGTTATCATTTTTTATGTGTTTTGTGACAGGGTTTTAGCAGTTCAAGGTGGCCTTGAACTTACTTTGTAGTACACACTGGTCTTAAAACTCAGTGATCCTCCTGCCTCATAGTCCTGAGTGCTGGGATTATAGGCATGTGCCTTCATATCTGGCTCAAAAAACAGCTACTAACAAAATCCTTTTCTTCCCCACAGTATTTCGATTTGGATAATATACTGTTTGGTCACACTAGCCAGTAGCTACTAAGTATAATTGCTTTTTCCATAAGTAAGCATTTCTTAGGGTGGAGCAAGACTAGGCGTGGGGCTACAGAGTAACATCTCTGGTATGTCTAGGGTATAGCAAAGGCTGGCTTGAATTTGTGTGGTATATAGAGATAATTCTCTGGGAGAGAGATATCAGCTTGAATGGGTAAGGTGGGACGTTTGGGTAGGTTGATGAAGGCCTTCAATCAGTCTAAATCAGTCCAAAGGTGTCGGACAATCACAAAGCAGATTTGTGGTCTAGGTGTTTGGAATCAGTCAACAATGGTTTAGCAGGAAGTGAAAGTTTTCATCTGCCGATCAGGCCAAGGATTCTGTTCATTAGGGAATAAGAAAAGGGATTCAGATACGGCGCATCAAGACTGTGGAGCCATACTCCAGCCGTAGACTAACTGGGCAGAAGTTAGTTTCCAAAAGTCAGGACAGGTGGGTAAAATTAGGGACAAATAGATGAGAAGGGAGTAGGAGCCAGCACCGAGATGCAGGCTGAAGTGCGGGGATAGCAGGGGGTGCTGTGGAGCCAGCTCGCTCCCAGGAGAAGCTTATTATGCTTTATTCTCTGCACCACACGAAGGCTGTGGTGTCCATGGATGTGAGCCCAAGCCAGGCGGTATGCCAGCTGAGGCCAGAGCATAAGAGTGGGAGTCCCCTGGTTCCTAGTAAGCTTTTCTCCTTCATGAAGTAGTAGAAAATTCAATCAAAATAAATCAGATGTAAGAAATTTTGTGGTGGGTAGAAAGAACATTTCATACTCATGTCTGGATAATACTAGGTTAAATTAAGTACTGTGTGACAAGAGTTTAGGATTAGAAAAAATTTCAAGTGTCTATGTTTTTAAAAACACATTATGTTTTAATATAAGTATGGGGGATTAGAATTATGAAGGCTATACTTATGTTTGGCTGTTTCAAGACATAATTTATGCAAAAATAGGTATACATGAATGGCTCATTTATCTTTTTTATTTCAGTATATTTTGACAGTAAAAATCTATAAACTCTAAATTAAAGAAGAGTATCTAAGAATATACCGCATTTCCCAGTCTATAAGCTGAGTCTCTAACAGTTTAATAGCATAAGCAACTGGGATTTTTTTTCTTTATTCATGTAGAAAAACTAAGAAACCTATTTTGTGAGCAGCCTACGTGTAGTATTAATATACGGGTGCTTAGTATTCATATGTACAGACTCAGATGGGCGGGAGTGGTGAGAGTAAGGGGTGCAGATGAGAGTGTGTGTGCGTGTGTGTGCGCCTGTGTGAGTACTCAGCCATAACACAGCATGACTACAAGTGTGAGTCGTAGTAGAAATAATAACTATGCAGTGAATAATTTCAAAACATTCATTACAAAATGAAATTTCCTTTAGAGGTAATATCCCATAGAGAGTCTGAAAGGGGCTGCTCATAAATCAAATCTTGAAAGGCTCCAATGTGATTTTATTAAAAAAAAAATAGCTCGCTTAAATTACTGTTAGGCATAATTTTTATTTATTTATTTTTTTGTTTTGATCGTTATTTAAACAGAGAACAGAAATTGTCTTTGTTCTGAAAGAAAAATGGTTATGGGACCCTTTGTTTTGTGTGGCTTGTGGGGTTTTTTTTTTTTTGTGTGTGTGTGTGTGTGTCTACAATAATAGTAACAAATAGTTTCTTTTAACAGTTCATGGAAAAAATTAGTTTCTTCTCTACCAAAAAGTTCGCCTTATGGAAGCTGACAAAAGTCATTATATTATAATGATTCTGGCTCCGGAAAATAATAGTATCTTGGAAAAAATGAAGGAGCATGGCAGCAGAAGAAGGATGTCCGGCGCGCAGCAGACGGACTATTAAACAAAAGATATAGTGTTCCTTTAATTGGATTCTCATGGAGTGTTGGTTCGAATGTGCTGACCAAAAGCAGTGTGTGGAAGAAAGAAATTTTGGATTTCTGAATCGTATGTTTTTATAGCTTGGGTTCAAATCAACTCGACAAATTTTTATTGAGTNTTTACTCTGGAGCTGGATGACCCAAGTTTGGGCCTCTGTGCTTCTACTCTAATACGCATATCAGGTACTCCAGGCAGTGTTTGCCATGTTGATCAGAAAGATTTATGCAAAGACCGCGAATTGAAAGCCTCTCATTGTGCTTTAGTGGATTAACAGTGTACACTTTGGGCTCCATAGAAACCTGAGTTTCTTAGCGTAAGGGAAGCAGTGGAAGCAGTCTGTGCTACCCTGCTCCTGCCTGGGGGCTGCCTGTGTCTCATCGGCTTGATCTGCGGCCTTTGTTGTCCCCCCGCTGATCAGCTGAGACGTGTTATGGAAGGGCAAAGCTGTGGCGAGCCTTGCTGTCCCCTTGGCTGGCCCCCGATCCCCCGACGGCAGTATCCCCACACCCGACTTCCGAAGCTGCAACAACAGCCCTGCAGGCCGCCCTTGACACAGGAGCCCGTATGCATCAGCGTATGGATCTGACTGGCATCCCTCTGGAGTCAGGGAAGACAGGAAAATGCAGAGCTCTGAGGCACACGCTTTTTGCCTTGCTGTTCGGCGCTCTGGACCCCATGCTGGCCTAGAGCACACAGCCAGGTGGTCCTCCAGAGAAGTTCTGAAAGTAGGCAGAGCCCCTACTTTGTAGACGCCTCCCTTGGTACTTCCCTTGGTGAGTCTGAATGTTTTACCCTCTCACCATCCACCTTCCATCCATCTCCTCTGCTGATGTGCACTCGTGTGTGTATCTCTCTACCCGCATGCTCACCCTCCGTGCACCTTCAGTGATGTATATGGTGAAGTTTAGTTGAATAGCTTAATCCTTGCCTCCTTATGCCAGCCCACCAAGCTGTATCTTTTTTCTTTGAGCCAAGGAAATTCTCTATTATTCCATGCTATCACCATGTTCAGTAACTGTCATGTAAACTCAATTCTTTATGCCCTAAGCCAAGTACTTCATCAAAACCGAACCATTTCTTTCTCACACTCAGGCAATCCAGAGCTTAGGTTTTAAGACAATTGCTTCTGCTGCTCACATTTTAAAAATTCTACTTGGAATGTTAGAACTCCAAAATAATGTATTCCCTGGAGTGTATCTTCCATTCCCCCGCCAAAGCCAGGGCTGTCTCAGCGTTACTGGCTAGACCAGCAAGAGGAGTAAGATGAAAATCAAGTCAAATGTGTTCCCTGATACCAGCTTGCTCGAGCTTATATCCTAGACTTGATTTGTGATTTTGTGCAAGAGGAATATTTGTATCCATCACACTCTTTATTTTTTAAAATTGTATCCATTATATTCTTAGCAGTGTGATTACACGTAAGGCCCATTTCCCACACAATGTATATGAGGAGAATTGTTATTTTCAAAGATGTACCACAGATGAGTTAATGAAAGACACAGAAGGGAAGCTGCTGGTCAAAGTTTAGAGTTCTGAATCTTCTGAATCACTTAGATGTTCTTACAAACAAACCAAAAAAATCTCTTTTGTTCTTACAAAAAAGATTTCAACTTACTGGAATTTTTATCTCTAAAACAGGCATAATGAGTCAATGTGACAGTGAAGTGTATTATATTGGTACTTCTGTAGACTTTATGGAAGGTAATCAGCGTTTTTCTAAATTGTACTATCACAGTCACACAATGAAAGAAGTGGCTCTCGAAGCGACCCCTCTTCAGTTCCTGAAGGAGCGGATTCTGGGGCAGCCACCCTGTGAATTGCTGCGGATGCCTGTGTTAGTGGACACTTATGGGGTGATGAGACTGCTTTAGCGTTGGTTGTGGCGGGGGGGGGTTTGATGTTGCTAACTACTTCACATTCGGGGTCACCCAGAGCTGGTGCTGGGGGGCTGTGAAAAGCCCTCACTGTCTTGTTGGTGGGGCTCCAGGTACAGTTGTCTCGTAATCCTGATGCTTGCTTTCTTGAGTTTTTCAAAAAATCAAATAATACACGCGAGTGCTGCAAACTTCAACTCTATGCAAATATTAAGTAATTGCGATTAGTAATTCCTACTAATTCTCCTTCTGCACCCTATGTGTATGAAGCTTGATGTTTAAATGATGTATTTTTTTTTTTCTCAGTGTCCAGATCCCAGCTGTTCAGTGCTATCTGTTATGTATGTGCCTTTTTCATGGTTTCAACTATATTTTGGGGCTTCTGGGTTCTTTTGTGCCTGTAACTTTCTCTTTCTTTGAATATGAAATACGTTTTACAAAACACTACTTTTTATGCTGAACTACATTCTGAGTTGTGTGATCTTATTTTTTTTTTCCAGTTGTTTTTGGGCTTAAAATTTGTTCTTAGTATTTATAAATTGACTGGAAAATGCAATAATTTATTCAGTGTTCAGCATATAAGTTAAATTCAGTTATTCATAAAACACAAGGGTCTGTGGGGAACCTGGGATGCAAACAGCACAACTACAACACAGAGCTGGTGGTGGTTCCTTTCTGTCCAGACCAGAAGGGAAGGGAGGGGACAGTGGGTGTGGCTGGGGGACAGCATGTCATGGGCCTGAGGTTGCTGCCAGTGGTGGGTATGTTGAAGCTTTCATTCCAAGTGACAACTCTTGGTGCCCTCAGCATCAACACAGGGACAGAAGCCAAGAGAGTACGTGAGAGGGCAGGTGCTTGCCCTGCTGAACAATCACCAGATGTGCCACAATTTTTCTCCTGTAAACAGATTCCGTGGTGGGTGGCAGGGCTGTGTGTCTCAGAATAGGTAGAGCGATGTCGGGGAATCTCAGTGTTCAGTGTAGTTGGTAGTCTGGGTGGAAAGTGTAGTTTTGAAAATTAATTATGACCATAGTCTAAGTTTTTTCACCGTGACATATTTACATTTTGAACCAGATTATTCACCATGGCGCGTGCCCTGTGTGTGGGGACAGTGTCCCTAGTCTTGATCCACTCATGTTGACAGGACCTCTGTCTACTCACAAGTGGTGTTCTCTGTTGTGGCGAGCGAGATGTCTCAAAACGTTGCTGAGTATCTTATGGGCTAGATGACGGCCCTGAACATACCTTCCCTGAGTTTATACGAAGTACTTAGAAGTGACATTCATTTTTCTGTTCCAGAGAGATGTAGTCAGGGCCGCACTTATCCCAAACCCAACTCAGGAAGCAGCTTACTCACTTGGAAGGTCAATCGAGTCATTTTGTTTATATTTTAAGAAAATCACATGCTGCTCAGAAAAGCATGAAGAGCTGTGAATTTTAAATGAAATCTTGTTTTCTGTGTGTGAGTATTGTGTATTAATGACAGGGCGTGATTGGCAGACGCTGTACTCCAAGCCATGAAATAGTTTGTGGTTATGACTCAGTCATTTCAGAGGAGTTGATGTCAGTTCTTTACATGTCAAGCATTTCAAGGCAGACCACGCAGAAGTTACTTGATAGTACTCCTGGGGCAGAGGGAGGAAAGTGGCCTTCAAGTGGGACCGGCAGGAACATTGTGATAGTAATTTGAGTGTAAAACGTTTCAGGGGGAGAGCTAGTGCTTAGTACTTTTTAAACTTGCGCTTTTGTTTGTAATTCCTAAAGAAAGAAATTAATGTATTGTTTATCTACGGGGAAGCTGAGTTTTCCTGTAGCTTTGCATCCTCCATTTAGAATTAAGATTTAAAAAAAAAAAAAATATATATATATATATATATACATATACACACACATAGTTTGGAAATGTTGACACTTCTGTGTCGCATGATGCAGAGCGGGCTGGGTAGCAGCCTCTGAGAGTTCAGATTCCGCCTTGTATCTGAGTGCTGTCTCCTCTCCCTCGTCCCTGTCGCCCTGCCCCCCCGCCAGGATTCTTGACTCTCTCCTTAAGCATGGAAGCCTAGGAGTTAGGCCGCGGTGTAATCGCTTTGGACGGATGAATCTTTGCCTTTGGCGTTAGTCACACTCTCATAAAAGTGCGGTGGTATGCATGTTGTATTCCTCATAGACTTGTGGCACTGTCCCAACCCTAATCTCAACTTTAATCTATCAAATGGAAGGAAGAAAAGAAATGACCTGTACCTTTTCCATGAGTTCAGTTCATACCGAGAGGCCCACGACTGCCTTCTTAGGTCCTGATCATGGTCCCCAGTTAGCAAAAGCGGGACCAAAGAGAAGGAAGAGCGAACCAGAGGGCTTTTGATTCTTTGATTTTTGCTTTGCATTTTTAATCCTCAAGACAGGAGAAGTGGTATCCAGACCACAACCAAGGAAGGTGGGGCCTTGTCTATGTTAAATGTTTTAGTTGTCACTGGACCGGATACTGGAATGCCTGTGATGGGACAAGAATCTACATTTCCTCATTTCAGGCAGAACTGAGCTTGGGTTCATCTAAGCTTAACTAAAGAGGAGGCGGAGTAGAGACAGCCCGGTGAGTGTGAAGCAGCGTGCAGGCTGGCGTGGGGCAGCGGCTGGCACACGCAGAGCAAGGCTGACTTCCGGCCGCCTGAATGCCTCAGCAGGTGCTCTGCCTGGTGCTCCTGGCTCGTCCTTGTGAGGGCCACTCTTGGTTGTGAAGATGCAGCATGATAGCCGGACACTCAGGGGCTGTCGATGCAGTTACTGTGGTTTAGTGGTGAATGTATGGATCGCGTTGCTCTGGAGTTATTTAATAATAATTTAAGAATAGTTCTTCCGGTTCCTGGGAGATTAGAGTTTTTGTCTGGCTTTATTACTCAGTGGCATTCTTTGGTTAAATCATGTAACTTCGTAAATCTTGGAGTCCTCTGGTTCAAAACATCTGAAGTAGTCTTCTTTTTCATTTTGTAAGCCTGGACATTGCTTTTTGTTTGATTATTTAAAAACACAAGTAGCTCTTTGTTTGAATCTCTTAACTAATTGGAGATCTGACTTTTTTTGCTCAGGAGCTGCTTACAAGTACTCCTGCTTTTCAGATAAGTACGTGCAAGTACAAAAGTTGCTGGGTTTTTTATTTAGTTATTTCTTCAGAGATCTGGTCAAGGTTGGAAGATTCTGCAAAC
Source organism: Tympanoctomys barrerae (assembly GCA_002564285.1). NCBI lineage: Eukaryota > Metazoa > Chordata > Mammalia > Rodentia > Octodontidae > Tympanoctomys > Tympanoctomys barrerae. The sequence goes on along the minus strand of NDGN011459850.1, from coordinate 1,930 downwards.
TTATTTAAATGACTCTGAAACACAGCCTGTCACAAGGCTATTGGGAAATGGTAAAATTCTGTTACAGTGATATTTTTAACTAATGACTCGTTTCTACGCAGCCCATTTGCAGAGAGGGTATGAATCCCATGTCCTTTCTGTACTTAGAATTTTCTGCCTCTGCTATATGTTTGTTGTATAAACCCAAGAAGATTATGTACAGTTAAAATTCTGGGTAAACATTTTCAAATATCATTTATATGCTCTACTTTCATGGAAAACTTTCAGTGTCTCAATGACCATCTTTTCTTATATATTTGTTTGTGTAGTGTTTTCACTACAGCTGACCAGCTTCCCCTGGAGGGCGGTTCTCTCAGATATAAAGATGATGATGACAGGAGCGAATCACTAACACTCAGAAGGCCCTCTTAACATAAGCTGTGTGCAGAAATCACAGTCACTAACACATGGGATGCTGCTGCCGCTAAGTAAAACTCAGTGGAGACTTCGTCATGTAAATATTTTACAAGGACCATAAACAAATAGAGGCCATGAAATGACTCAGAACAAAACCTCAGTTTTATGTCAGCGTAACAGCTGGCACTGTGCAGCATGCCGAGGGCTCTGTGGCCAGTACTTCCTTCCAGTACCCACCATCCTTTGCGGAAGGAGCTCAGGCTCAGCCAGGTGAGGTTCTGATACCTGGGAGCGTAAGTGTCCGAGGGCCAGTCCTGGCTGTCCAATTCCAGAGTCTGGGCTGAAGTTGTACTTGAAAATAATCCCCAAATTTCTTCATATTACACTGGGCTCTGTTTTTGCATATGGCAAGTGATGTGGCAAATCGAGTTGTTTCTGAGAAATTCAGACCCAAACAGTGCTGTTGAAGGGTCAGAGCCAAATTTAACATGAGGAAAGTACCTTCATTTCTCCCGGTTGGTGTCTCAGCGGTAAAACTGCATTTCGACAACAGTAACAAGTTACTTTAACTAATTTTGTAAACCTTGTTTTCTGAAGTTAGCCAAAACCTGGAAAAATTCTGGGTTAATTTTTAAAATATTGAATGAACTAAAGCTGACAGGAAACTAGTACTTTACTAAAACTAGGGCAAAATATATCCATAGTCTAAGCATATTGACAAGATAATGTTTAAAGCAATGGTTAAAATAATGTATATGAAAAACAATGTATATGTAGTTCCTTGGCTTAGAATTTTATAAAGTATTACATGAAAACTGAAGTGATACAAGGAGAATAACAGATAATACTGATGAATATACTCCTAAATGAAATAAACTGGGTACTCGCATGTAAATATTACATTGACACCCTGGTGTGAGAAACTGAGTGAATAAAGGACCAAAATTTACAACAGATATTATGAAATGGGAAAAAATTATTCAAAAGGAAAGAGGAATTAGGGAAGGAGGAGGGAGAAAGAAAGGGAGGAAAAAAAGAATGATAAAAGAAAAAAAGAATGATAAGAGGAGGATAAAATGGAGACAAAGCTTTGTAAATGAGGGGAAGACACGAGCAGGGAGCGGAAGGGGTTAGGACTAAGGTGCAGATTCCTTATGAGGAATACGATCATATATGACTCAGTTGTATCACTAAGCTTAATAACAGTGTACTCTAAGACTATGAAACCTTCTCAGAAGGTCAGCTAAGTAAGCCAGTTTGGGAAGCTTGGTGCAGTCCTGCTTCGGGTCTCCTCTCTTCTTCTTCGTCTTCGTCTTCGTCTTCGTCTTCGTCCTCGTCCTCGTCCTCTTCATCCTCTTCCTCTTCTTCTTCGTCCTTCTTCCTCTTCTTCCTCCTTCTTCTTCCTCTTCCTCCTCCTCTTCTTCCTTCTTTTTTTTTCCCCCGGTACTGGGGATTAAACTCAGAAGCCTTTGCTTGCCAGGCAGGTGCTTATTCTACTGAGCTATCTCCCCGACTGCCTTTTCCTCCTCCTTAT
>NDGN011459845.1:0-16152 GCA_002564285.1 Tympanoctomys barrerae | reverse complement strand
TTAATTATTGAAACTGTCCTACCAATTTGATTTGAAACTGTCTCATTGCTAATTGTTTCTCAAGAAAATTATGGAAAAACTCAATATTCAGAACAAAGAAATAGTCAAAGGAAAAAATAAATAAATAAATAAATAAATAAATAAATAAATAAAATTTTGTTGACTTTGGTACTGGGGCCCACTATGCAGCTAGGACCCATAGTGGTCCTCCTGTCTCAGTCTTCCATGCACTGGAATTACAGGTGCACGCCACTACACCCAGACTCAGTTGCAGGCTCAGCGTGCCTGGGGGAGGATCCAGAGCAGCATGGGGGACTGGAAATTGAATCTCGGTCCTGTGCTTGCCAAAGCAGGGGCTTAGTCCAATGAGCTATACTGCTGGCCCTTGTGGAGTTTCTTGTTAACCTATATTTCAATATAAAACTTGTACATATTTCAATAAAATAGATTGCTGTAGTGTTGGGAATATATGATATGACCTTACCAAGGGGCCTAGGGACAGAGAGACATTGCCCTGTGTTGTTTTGGAAAGTGATACTTTAACTGGAAACAATAAAAGAAAAAAGAAAGTGAACATAAGCACTTTAACCAATAAAGTTGTGTTTCATAGGGTAAGGTTCAAAGATTCTGAAACTGTTATAGTGTTTCTTAGTGTTGAACAAATAAATAAGAGGCATGACTGAAGAGTATGAGAAATATTTAAATTTAAATGTGTTTTGCAATAAAAGGCACATTGCCATTAGTCACCTGCAGAATACTCCCCTCCGCTTTGAATACACTCATCCTACTATTCTTGGCAGTGTGTCTTCTACTGTAATAAGTTTTTTTCTTTCTTAAGTTTAAGAGTTCATTTTCTTAATCATCTCTTACACCTAACAGATTCAGGAAGCCAAGTTTGTAGTGGCTGAAGATGGGGAGAGATACACAAGGGAGGAAGAAGAATGAGCTGGAGGGAAGGGGAGGAGAAAAGAAGAGGGAAAAGGATCAAAGAAAGGAAGAGTGGAGGTGTGCTCCGCACATGGACCGACTCCCTGGAGCTGCTGGTGTCAATACGATGCCGCCCTCTAATACATGGAGCCATGGGCAATGCTGATTCTGGGGTGAGGATGGGGCATACACAGACCAGTTCATAAGGAAGGACTCAGTGCACAATGATGTCGAGGGAGCCCAGCTGCCAACCCAAAAGGACTCCTACAACCTCCACTTGGGACAATTTGAATAATTAATAAATAACATGGTATTAGATTATAACCGAAGTTTAAAGTAATAGCTGTGGCTCCTTATGGTATAAACAAATGACACAACCTTGAAGTGAGTGAAGAAGAGACTGCTCCTATTAGGAAGACTTCCAGTGCTTCTGGTAGATTCTTCTTCCTCTAGGAGGAGGAGCTGACTTCCATGTCCTTTTGAAGGAGCTTGCTCAGCACCTTACCCCAGAGAGTTGTGTGGAAAGGTGGAGAATGGGACCCTGCAGCAGCGAAATCAGCATGGCATCTGCCTTCAGGTGCTGGGAGTTTGGTTGTCACAGGCAAGTCATATTGGCAGCAGGGGCTCCTGGGAGGACTGAGGAGAGGAAATTTTGTCTTCCTGGCTTCCCTTCACCTAATCCCTTCATCCCTGCCTAACTACGAAAGAACATCAGACAAATGTAAACACAGGGGTGTTCTATAAAACAGCTGGCAACTACTGCTTTGATGTTTAGTGCATCAAAAGTAAGAAAAGTCCTAGAGACAGGCACAGCCAAGGACAGAGTTAGAGACAGAACACCTAACGAATGGAATGACACCCACAGGATGGAAACTCAGGAGAGAAAATGGGGGTGCCAGGAGAAAAAAGTAAAAGCTAAGCGAATGTGGTTGAGCTGATAGTTGTGCATCACTGTTGATTCCTTACAGTGACAAATACTCCCCAGGGACAGAAGGAAAGCACTTTGGTACAAAGTCTGTGGAAACTCTGTTCCATCTTGGAGCTTACTTCATTCATGTCTTTTTGCAGTGGGGATGTGTGTGTGGCACCTAGAAAGTGCTCTATTACATCCCCAGCACCACAGTGAAATAATTATTTAATTTTTAATGTATTGGAGGAAAATGTCAGTCACAGAGGATGCATTATAAAGGTACAGGGACAGATGACCTCAATTTTGTACAGCTAATATAGGAGTATGGACCAATGGAAACCAAATGTGTGTGTATGTGTGTGTGTACAAAACAATTTTGTGTGTGTCCACAGACTTGTTACTAGGTAACTTGCATTTCTTTTTTCTGCTTTTCTGTATGTTCACTATATTGTATATTTCACAACAAACAGATATTTGGTAAAACACTGTAATGTTAAAGTCAACGGTGGCAACACCCATAATCTTATCACTTGGGAGGCTAAAAACAGATGGATCACTAGGAGTTTGATCTGTATAGTAGACTCTGTGCTAAATACATAAAAAAAAAAGAAAAAATAAATAAAATAAAGCTATACTCAACTAAATAGGAGATGATGCCAAGTCATGGGGTGAGGGACAGTCACTGCTACAGAGTCATGGGAAGAGGTTGAGCCTCTCCAGACTCTGTCTGCAGCCTGCCCTGGGGGACCTTCATCTCCAAGGACAGACTGCAATGGTGCAGTGAGGATGATCTGTGGCTGCCACTCCTGAGTCCCAGGAGGGATGTAAACTGAGATGCGGTGATCCAGGTGTGGCTGCATAGAGGGCTGGCCCGCTGCGCCTTCCATCCAGGTGTGTTTGAGATGGGCTGCGCAGTGCTCCTTGGTTTTTTAATTTCTAAAAGCTATTATTTTTTTGTATTAGCCCATAATTGCTGTATGTGATGTACATAACATTTAAGGCATCATATTACAGCGATTCATGAGCACCCATTTTCCCAACAGCACCATTCACAACAGCCCCCTCTCTGCCCATCCCCAGGTGAATGGGTATAGAAATGCATGCACCACAGAGCTGTACTGTGCCACGAGGGAAAAATTTGCAACGTTTGTAGGAAAACGGGTGCACCGTGGGGTCACGATGTGAAGTGAGGTAAATCAGACACACGAGCTTCAATATTACATCATAGGACAAATCCAAGGTATAAATAAAGAGCAAAAAAAAAAAAAAAAAGATAATAGAAAGTAGGAAGATAGGTCTTTCTCACATGGGAAGGGAATCAAGAGCTCAGTGGAGGGAAGATGAAAGAAGGGATCACAGTAAGTCACGAGCGCCATCAGCTCCACAGGAGAAGCGTCAGCATGCATGTTTGGAAACTGAGTATGGCTCTTTCGGGTGGGGCCTGTCACTTGACACAGTGTTCAATTGCCAGCTTGTGGAGGCATTTATTTGAGACCCTTGTTTCAGGTACAATATTAAAAAAGAGAAACTAACCTGTGTATGGTTTAGGCCCTCTGAGATGAAATGAGGAAGGGTAGCTTCTGTATTGAGTCATGGAGGGAAGAAAAGTTCTTGCCCTTGGGGGCTAATTTCTTGTGGGGAGCTAGGACCTCAGTGCTGCATAAACTCAGCAAGCTCTGTGCATTATCAGCTCTGTGGCTAGAGCTGCTGGAATTGGGCAGCACACAGAGCAGGAAGCCACGGGCAGCAGCTCTGCTTCTCCTTCTGTGCAGACAGCAAGATCAGACTCTTGTGGGATGGGGCATGGTGGTGTCCTGTTTGAACAAGGCATGCTCTCAAGTCCCATTGCAGGCCAAAGCTCTTCTCAGTCTTGGTCATCAGCACCATGTTCTTCATCTCTGTTGAGTACTTACTGCATACCAAGCTCTGTGTCACCTCGTGAATTCCTCCCGATGGTCTAAGTAGAAGTGCTAGGGCAGCACTATTCATAAGAAGTGAGGAAACTCGCTTTGAAAAATTAAAGAATTACATACAATCTGGTTCTCACAAGATTGGATGTGGGACAGAAACCTAGATAGTAGAAAAACACATTCTGAGAGGCAATGCCTTTATAATCATATAGAGTTAATGGTTTTATTTTGAAGCAATTGCTATTTTAGATCTCATTACTCATTGATTTTTCTACAGCATTGGTCAGTCTATGTATATTTGAATATTAATAAATTGTTCTTCATTCATTTACCAATATATATGTAAATATAATCTCTCCTGTCAACTTTGTGTCAATTTTAATGTTCACATTGTATTATTTTCTTGGCATTTCCCAGTAAATACAGTATTTCAGTATTTTCCATGCACACTTTTTGCATAAAGTCTCTCTAAGGAAGTCAGAGTTTAGAATTTCCTATCATCATAGTTCTCTCTTCTGTCACAAAAGCAGATACAAATATTTTTAAGCTGTGAGGAATCTGGCAAAACTTAGGATGTTTGGATACCAACTATCTGCAAATCTATTAGGTAATCTTGCTGCTTAATCTCCTTCTGCCAGGGCAGCAGAGTCCTGGATTCCCAAGGAGGACACACCAAAGCCCAGATGGCTTCTGGTCTCTTGTGGGGAAGGCAAGAGTACAGGGAAACCCAGAGAACTAGCATGGCAAGAGGGCTGCATCCCGGACAAAAGCAGTGAGACAGCTGAATCTGCAGCCTGAAGCGTGGAAGCTGCAAATACTTCCGCCAGCAAGGTCAGTTCTGCAGGTTTTGCTGGCGGCTGTGTTTAGAACAATTTTTGAATGTGCAAGGCAGAAGCCATTGCTGAAAATACAGCTTTGTTCATCAAGTAACTAAAAACGAAACTCTTTCCCGTCTCCAGCAAGTGTATCTCCTATGGACAGCCACAACCTGTAACAACTCTCCTGAGCCACAGGCCTGGGCTCGGCTGTCTGCAGCATGCTTTGCTGCAGGGCTGACAGGGTCTCCGCTTCTCTGGCCCTGAGCTGCTTATCCTACTGTTCCTGCCGCTCCCACACAGATAACTGGGAAATCAAGTTCAGGAGCCCAGATTTGCTGCTTTGCTCAATCTGCATTTGATTACTAGCTCTGAAAAATTCCACATCCTCAATCTCTCTTGCACCGCTCTCTACACCCTGCTTCCAGGGCCAACACTTGTGAGCTGGACCTCTTTCCAGCATTCTGAACACTGGGCCATCAGAGTGTCTGATTTGTAGCTGATGTTGTTGGAAGTTGTGGAATCTATTCAGGTCATTCACAGAGGCTGTGCTTACTCATACATATCCTCAGGCAAGGCCCCCCGACAGTCTCATCCAGACAGCACCCAATGAAATGTCTGTTTGCTATTGGGAAGAAGGAAAAGCTAATGAAATGCTACTGCGCTGATATTTGGGGGAAATGAGCTAATTTTAGTCACTTGAATCCAAAGTGGAGGGTCTTTTTTCTTTTGTTCTGACTTTCCATCTAAAGCTTTAAAAGATGTCTGATAGGGTGGGCCAGATAGCTCAGTGGACTAAAGCACATGCTTAGGCAGAGCATAGGGACTGGAGTGTGATCCCTGTGTGCTGCACCAGCCCCGCCCCAAGGGCACCCTGAGACGTGATTGAGACTGGGCGTGGTAGCTCATTTGTAATCCCAGGGCTTGGAAGGCTGAAAACAAGAGGATCACTACAAGTGTGATCTGTGTAGTGAGACCCTGTAGGCCCTGTAATATATTAAAAAACAAAACAAACAAACAAAAAAAACACTTCTGAAAAATTTCTGAGATTCATTACAGTTTTCCCTGAGCTCTGTAAATCCGTGAGAATTTCAAGCGCACACTATTATCTTTCATCCTGAAGCGCCCGTGCCTCCTGGGCAGGGGACCTGTCTTCTCCCGCGCTCTCCAGGGACCTGAGGGAAGCCCCTGTTTCAGTGCCGGGGCAGGAAGCCCGCCTGCTCTAAGGCAGCCCTGCAGATCTTGCTTCTCCTCTACTCACCTGGACAGCCTACCTCTCTCCGCCCTTGAACAGTGTCTTCAATCATTTTTTTGTTTTGCACTTTACTTAAGCGGTGTGAGCTCTCCAAAGAGCATCTTGGGACACATTTGTCACAGTTCAGCACCCCTACTCCCGCAGCCCATTCGCTGCTTTTCTGTCCCGGGAAGCAAGAAAACCCCAGTAGCTCTGGGTCTTTCTGAAGCACTCTCTCCACTAACGCCTAGCCTCTGGGCTGGAAATAAAAACAAACAAGCGAACCTGCAACTTTGGCTTCATTTGGACAGTTTTTGCTTAGAACAAGGCCTACATAAGACGTATCAGTCTTTTGCTTTTTTGAGGGGGAGCAATGGTTAAAAGCTGAAATGGCAGGCAGGAAAGGAAGCCCAGCCCGTGTGGTAGGCCTCCTTTGAAAGTTCCCCCTTGACCTTTATTCCCCAGGAAGAGGAAGTCAGCACAGAAACATCACAGCGCCCATTGATGAAATGTCTCTCAACGCGTCCACATCTCCCCACCACACCATAGATGATGACAACAGGGTAGAAAAACTCTCCCCCACATCGGGACTGGCTGTCGCCCTCCCAAATGCGTCTCTGGATGCCAAAGGTTATCTTCGAGGAGCTAGGGAAGGAAGTGTATTTGAAAACATCGCTGGAACTGTGTACAACATCTTAAGGTATTTGATCCTTTTATGAGCTGTTGACAGCTATTTGCCATTGAAGTCGATGTGCGAGTTGCCAGCCAAGCCAAAGGAGGAAGCCGGGCCAGAGCGCCTGACCAGAGCCCTGAGCACTGCTTAGATCGCAGGACGCGCAGGGGCGTCGGGGGAGTGGCCCGGGCGCCGTGAAGAGCTCTGGCCACCCTGTGGGTGGTTTCGACCAAGCCCACTCTCGCCGTGGACTGTAGTGTCTTACCACTTCTAGCTCAGCTTCATCGAAATAAATCAAATTCCCAGCAAAGACAGAGAAGCCCACAGTAGTTGGGAATTATTAATAATCACTGTAGCACCCTCCCGAAGTCAGCGGATCCTCATGCTCATGCCATTGCCTAGCGAGCTCCTTTTACTGCCTTAAAAGCCATGACAGTTGCATAATTAGGACAATGCACGTGGAGTATTTTTTTTAAGACCACTATGGCTAGGGAGAGCTTTCCTAGCTCCTGCTGGATCAGTCTTTCCGTGTTTCATAAAGTTCTCATACTTTCGTGGCTGCGCCTGATGCCAGCTACACGCGTTCTCCTTCTCCTGCTGGGATGCATCCTGGCTTGTGGCTCCTGGTTGACCCTCTGCCACTGGTATTAGATTGGAAAAAATGCAAGGTCAGTTCTGAGCTTATACTGAGTCCCTGGAATGTGGGTCAATAGCAATGCGACACTGCTCAGTAGTGTGAGGAAGAGACTGCGCTCCTGCCCAGGGCCTCGGGCTCTCTCCTCCCTTGCACTGCCTTGCCCCACCAGCTCACCCTTCCCCACAGGCTTCGTGCTCCTTGGCTTCGTGCTCCTCCCACAACTCAGCTCCCAGCGTAGGCTCCATGTGGTTGTGCACTCTGCCCACACCTCCCTCCTTGGCCCCCTCCACAACCTGATGCGGTGCCCTCATGCTTGCCTGAGCCACACAACCCTTACAGACTCATTGTTTGTGGCTTTGTGGGCGCTGATTAAACACACATCTCCTTTCGCTGGTGTCTCCTGGTCACTACATTCATCACACATTGACCTTCTGCCAGCCAGGCCACGGCTGGGCAGGGTGATGACACGCATGCTGCCCATTCCTAGTGCTCTATGAGGATCAATAGCTTAACAATCAGACAGCACAAGGTCAATAGGCAGCTCTCTGGGGAGGCCTGCAGTCTGTCAGACATGCACAGTTTGAAATGGGGACTGTGAACCCGTGTTGCAACCACCTGACCAGACTCAACAAGCATAGGATGTTTTACAAAAGCTTGATTTCCTTCCAAAACAATCTGCTTGGGGAAAAAAAAAAAAAAGCTCAATTATTTCTTTTGCTTCATTCAATAGACCTCAAATTATGTTTGTTTTTTAAAATAAGTTTGAGTCATTTTCATATTAAACTGCTTGATCATTTCTTTCAAGTTAGTGTGGCATTTCTGTGCTTTGAAGTACAGATTTGGGCTTTTTTGTTCCCCTTTAGGGTATGACAGACTAGTAGATTGTCTTGAGAACTGGGGAGAAGTGGATCAGAGCACCAAGACAAGCAGGGCTCTGGCCATGCTTTCTGCAGAGCAGTCCCCACATGGTGCTTCTGCAGCGACTCCCTCCTGCTCTTGTTGTTGTGTTTCTGTTTTTGTAGCAGTCTGGACTCGGGTAGAAAATGAAATAGGAGATCCAGATGTGAAATATGTCTTCTGAGACTGATGCAGGAGTGTGTGTGTGTGTGTGTGTGTGTGTGTGTGAATGAGAGAGTGAGAGAGATGGAGAGGGAGAGACAGAGAGATCACAGAAGACAGCAGAGCTCAAATGTTTCTGTGAAGAATCCTAAATAAAAAGAGGAGAGATGAGAGGAATCATAGTTTAGTATTGAAATCCATTCTTATGGATGTAAGAGTCAGAGGTTTGTATAGGCGAGCCTCTCTTTTGTATTACCAGGTAATGACTGGCAACATGTGGCATGAAAGAGATTATGTCACGGTCTTTTAAAAGCAAGAATTTTGGGGGTGTCTCAGTTACTTTTCTCTCCTTGCTGAGACAAAATGCCCAACATCCCCAAGAAGGCAAGGTTTACTATTTGCAGAGGTTTCAGTCCATATCAGCTGCCTAAGGCAGGGGGGCAATTGTTCATGGCAGTGGAAGATAGCAAAAGCAAGAGGAACAAACAGGGAGATCAAGCCTCTTTCTGCCTCTTTCACTCTACAGAGTGTTGAGATTAGGGTGGTACCAGTCCAATCAGTGGGCTGATCCAGCAGTTACCCACCCTTAATCCCAGCACCCTTAATCCCAGCATTGCACTACGAATTAATCACACACTTTAGGCTCAGTCCCCTCCCCAACGACTGCATGTGGTTCTGGGGGGACACGTCAACAAAAACCATAACAGGAGGCAAAAGACTGAGCTCAGACCAGGCATTTGTTGTTGACTATAAACAAGTAATTTTCCCATCCTGACTAGCAGTTTCCCTCTAAAGCAGAAAAGGCCAGGCTCACATCCAGATGAGCTACGAATATTCAGTGAAATGATTCAACGTGTACGTGGCACAGAACTCTGGTTCCTCTTGGGATATGCCACAGCTCACATGCAGAAGTGAGCCTCCTCCCAGCCACCTCGTTCCTAGAGAGGATCCTTCAAGGCAACTTTGCAGGTGTGGCTGCCCATGTGCTCCACGGCACCCCCTGCTGGTAAGGCAGATAGCTGAAAGGCAGGACAGGTCACAGCTCTCAGACTAAGGCTTGTTAGTAAACATCTCAACCACAGATGACTCTACATCCTTATATGATACTCTCTGCTCTGTGAATATTTAATTTCTAAAAATGTCAAATGATTCACATAGCCTACCGGGGTGCTAGGCAATCAGTGCATGGTCAGCTTCTGGCATGAACACTTCCTGAAACTAATACTACACAGCTTTTGCTCACTGCTGCGTCTCCAACACTCATTGCCATAGACCTGGCCAGCTGTCAATAATTATTTCTGTTGAATAACTGAATTAATGAGTCTAGCCACAGTCTAAGAAGATGGCCTAGTAACTTGATCTTATGGAAGGATGAATGAGTCTCTGGGAAATTCACTTTCCATCCTTTCACAGGTTCAGAGAAGGGTGCTGATGATGACTTTGCTGCCCTCCCAGTACAACTGGTGCTATTTTTCCCCATAGTGGCACCAGACACACACATTTCTATCTTGAATTTGAGGCAAGATAACACATCCTGACCTCTTTGGGTTTTATTTTCTTTCTACATGGAAAGTCATCGCCTTATTTCCTGACTCCTGGCCACTAGGGACACGAGCAGTGGTCCCCACCAGAGAATCTTTGCCGAAATGCTCCCCCTGAAGGGGCAGTCATGAGGAACACTGTGACTCTTGGGTTACTGAGTGAGTGGAATATTTTCTCTCCTGCACAGAGAACCATGTCAGAAGGCACTGGCAAGGGCTTATATTTAAAAATGTTCCCTACTGCGCCACCAGCCAGGATGGGCGTAACTGAGTCAGAGGCCAGGAGAGCCGGAGGAAAAGAAGGAAACAGGGTGTGTTAGCCATGTGACTCCAGAGCCAAGGAATATGGTTCCTATGCAGGAAAAGACATGTAGGCTGAACGAAAATGTAAACACTGGTGGTGCTGGACACACTCAGGAGCATTGGGAATAAACAGGCCTGAGAGGCTGCTTGAGGAAAGACTGGCTTTGATGTGACACAGATTTTCAACTATAGCAGGCTTGTCATCTCTTGAGGTTGCTAAGAGTATGTAAAAGACAAAAAAAGTGGGTGCTCTTGACTGAGAACAGCTTGGCAGGAAAGGAATCCTCAGCATTTTTCAGTAGGAGAAGATACCATGATGAATCTTTACTGGAACTGGGAAGTCTGACCTGTTGCCCAGGCTGCCCTTGAACTCATAAACTTCCTGCCTCAGCTTTCCAAATTGCTGGGATTACTGACACACCCCCTGTGCTGTGGTCAAGTTTCATTCTTGCTCCTCTTTGTAAACTCAGGTGAATTTTTATTCCACCTGGTGCTGCCTCAGTTGCCCACTACTTCTATGAAGTTTGACAACATACAGATGAAAGGTATTATGCAAATGTTGGCTATTATGGAAGCCCAAAGGGCCAATTACCACAGTTTCAATTTTCAACATCTCATCTCAGATTGAAATTGAGTCCTGGCACTCTTCACTCATGCAAATCCATTCTGGCAGCGTGGAATTGGTGCGCTGCCCCTTACACTGCCTCTTGTCAACTCCCGTGTACAGTGATGGCCATCCAGAGAGGAGCTTGTGGAGGAGTGCTTTGAGAGGACACATGACATTCCCCAGACCCAGCTTTAAAATGGGACTTTAGAAAAGTAGCAGAATGCCCCTGCGTGCAGTGCCAGCCCCGCCCCCAGGGGCGATTGAGACTGGGCGTGATGGCAAGCATCTGTAATCCCAGCACTTGGGAGGCTGAAAATAGGAGGATCACTACAAGTCAAATCTGTGTAGTGAGACCCTGTAGACCCTGGACTAAAACATACACAATAATAAAGAAAAAGAAAAAAAATGAAGACTAGCAGAATAGTTGTGGCATTGGAGAGAGATGAAAGCCCAGTGTCATGGTTTGTGTCTAGGTGTGCCCCCAAAGCCTCACGCAGTCATGGGGCAGCCTCTAGAGTTTGCACTTAATTATTGTGAGTGTGGATGCTGCACCTGCCCTGGGGCAGGGAATTTGCAGTACAGTGTAGGAGGGATGAGAGCTACCTGGGCTGCTGCCACTCCTCCTTTGCTCTCTGCTCTTTGCCACTGCCAGGAAAGGCGGTTCTGTGCCATGTTCATTCTGCCTTGTAGCCAGCTAAGTGTGGACTTCAGTAACTGTGAGCTAAATAAGCCTTTCCTTCCTTCATTTTGGGTAATCGGATATTTGTCTCAGCAATGAGAGAAGAGTAACTGAGATGCCCAGGTAGTAACGTGAATGCATGATCTTAGACCCCGTCAGGTGGAATCTACAATGACCCACAGTGCTGGCCTGGGAGCTTCGGTACTGTCTTGCCGTGGCGATTGTATTTCTGTGCACCTAATTCCAACTAGGGAACTACGCAGGGCTCCTGCTGTGGGAATGGTGAGAAACTGTGGGGTTGTCAGGAGTCGTCCTGCAGGTGGGCTCAGTGTCCTCGTAGTCCTAGGTGAAGTGGGAGAGGACCTTGGCGCTCTCGAGTGTCTGGTGGGAGCAGCTCTGGCTGGTTTTATCCTAGGAAGGTCTCTTCGTCTGAGAAGCTGCTGCTCTGTTCTCAGCCTCTGGCTGGCACAAGGGACTTCCGTAACTTCTGCCATAGGCCAGAGATGCTGCAGCAAGTTCCTTAGGGTTTTCCAGAGTTTCTCTTAGGAGCAAAGCAGAGACTCTGTCTTCCCAGTGTGTGTGGCTTTCCTCTTTTGCCACAGGATGAAGCGCGTCTGCTACTCCCTCTCTACCCTCTGGACTTCACCCTCAAACCCTGGGCTTCCCTGCAGCAGGGACGCAGGGCTGCTGGGGCTGCGTCCAAACGCGGAGCTCTGCCATCTCCCTGGAGTGGAGCAGAGACACTCCCGGACACCAGCTCAGTTTCTGGAGGGATCTGCTACTATGGTTCCCTCCTCTTCCTCTCTTCCTGCCACCTCAAGTGAAGCACCAGGGAAGGACTTCTCACCTGGAGAGGCAAATACCAGCACCAGACCCCACATGACACAGGCCACCAACCCCATGACTTCACTCTAGTTCTACCCAGAGGCCAGGGTTGGCTTGAGGTTGACTTCTTGCTGAGTTTCCTCTTAAAATCAAAACACTGACGAAGGCCTCAGATGTTCCTGAAGAGATTCTTTTGGTTCCTGATGAAAGCCATCCATTGCTTAGGCCTCAGGCCCTGAGTCGCACTAGTGTTTTATGGTGCTGATGTAAGTCTCCCGTTGGATTGCATCGCCTCCACAACAGGACACGGGGAGCTATGTGTCAAGCTGGAATCATAAAAGCCACTTGCATTAGACTGACTGACTTGGCTTGCGCAGCGTCAGCAGGTAGAAGAAGGAGAAAGCTGAATGCTCTGGACTCTTGGTTGTAGGCGACAGTGATTCTGAAAGGACTCATCTAGGAAAAGGTTTTATAGCCAGATCACACAAAGGCAGCCACACCGCTGGTCTCCCTGGCAACCACATCAGGAGCGTGAAGGCCACTGGGTAAACGCCTCTCTTCTTCCCTTCTCTCATCGTGGCCCCCACCTGGGCCTGGCTATCCCTCACCTATTGGCTTGCTCAGGTTGGGGTCATGAGAATAGGCAGCTCTGAGGCCTACCCTTAGGGGTCCACAGGGAAATGGTAATGTCCCTTGTACCTCCTGCACGAGGAGCCCAGGGAAGCTTCTGACTGACCCTGTTTAGTCACTGGCTTGCAGCTGGCTTCGTCCTATGGGCAAGTGTGCCCTGGGCTCAGTGGCTGATGAATCCCAATTACATGATGCAGGGCCTGGCAGCCCCAAGTATAGTCATACAGAGAAACAAGTGAGGAACCATAGACCATCAGTGGTTATTTTGCTTTTTTTGGTTTTGGTTTTGCAGTGCAGGTGGCTGAGCTCAGGGGAACTCTACCACTGAGCTGCATTCCCAGCCCTTTTATTTTATTTTTGCCTTGAGACTGAGTCTAGTTTAGTTATCCAGAATGGCTGCACACTTGTGATCCTCCTGCCCCAGCTTCCAAGGTAGCTAGGATTATAGGTGTATGTCCCTGCAGAGAGTTTTAGAAGCATAAGAGAAACCAAAAGTGTAAATAAGGACCAACATGTATTTTGTTATAGGAGGAAAATGTTCAAATATGGGGGAAAGCAATAGAGAGGGGGAAAGGAGAGAGAGAGAGAGAGAGAAGAGAGAGAGAGAGGAGAGAGAGAGAGAGAGAGTGAGAGAGAGAGAGAGAGAGAACATGGAAACCAAGCTTTGTAAATGGGGAAGAGAAAGGGTTGCAGGGAGGTTAGGTGATGAGAAAGAACAAGTTATCTCTTGTACAGGTACAAAGTCTCTATGCTGAATGTGATTGTTATGTATATCTAAAATGTACCAATAAAATATGTTAAAAAAAATAAAAGAGCTTCAGAAGTTTGAAGTGTAAGAGACCCTAGAGATGACCAGATTCCATACCCCAAGGTAGGAGCTGAGTTGTCGAAGGCCTCACTCCCTCTTTGGGGTGCCCACCCTAGAGTACATGAACATGGGGTCGAAGCAGTTCTAAGTGTTCGCTTCTTGCTTGGGCTTCATTTCGGGTACCTTTTCCCTACCAATGCATACATGGTAGATCCAGGAGCTAGCAATGTCCAGGGTGGCATGAGTATAACAAGACCCAATACAGGGCTTACAGTTTCCTGGGCATTTGCCCCACTTACCTCATCTGCAGAAGATGGGGTGGCAGCAAGAATGACCTCACTAATATAACTCTCAGACTCTGCCTTTCCAAAACACAATAGAAATTTAGGGAAACCATTTAAAGTATGCAAATTAAAATAAGTAATATGATAAAAAACCTTTTAACTGTGACAGGGCCAGGGGGATAGCTCAGTAAAATAAGTGCTTGCCTGGCAAGTGCAAGGGCCTGAGTTCAATCCCCAGTACCAAAAAACAAAACAAAACAAAACAAAAACAACAACAACAACAAAAAAAAAAGCACACAAAACAGAGGTTAACTCTGACATTGCTTCAATAAATTCAGATTTATTTCTTAGCTAACTTTCACGTGTATCATTGAAAAATCAAATGTCACTAAGAAACCACTAAGGTTACAAGGTGTGTGTAACATATAGTCTGTACTTGAAGCTTACTGCTTTATAACCAGATTTCAGCTCATTTATAGTTCCAAACCCATGGGTTCAACCAATCACAGATCTAAAATATTTGAAAAAAAAATGAGTCTGTGCCGAATATGACAAATACAACTTGAAGAACGATTTATTTTTCTTATTATTATTCCTCAAACAATACAGCATAATAACAGCTTGCATACATGAAGTGTATATTGTATTAGGTGTCACAAGCAATTTAACAGTGGCTTGGAGTACGGGGAGGGTGTGTGCTGCTGGGTCAGTGTCTCAACATCTTACAAAAGTGGCTTAAGCATCCGTACATTTTGGCATCTGCAGGGAGTCTTGGAAAAAATCCCCAAGGAAACCAAAGGGCAACTCTATTTGATTTTGTCAAATAAGTTAAAATGCTATATACTTACGGTTTTGAGGGTTTTTTTTTTAATGTCTTGCATTTTACATCAGAAATCCAGGCCTGTTGTTAGAATACTTTGAGCCACTGAAAACTGAATCTAAACTCTGGATCTGCCACATATTAGTTCTGTGACCTTGGGCATGATCACCAATTTCCCATCTCTACGAAGGCCTTGGAAGAGCTGTCTAGTAGGATCAGTAGCAGAGACTGTGAGACCAGTTATAAAAAGGTGGCATCGTAAATGTTAGGATTTTTTTCCTCTTTTCTCTTAATCAAGACAAAAGCTTTTAGCTAAACAAAGATTTGTTTTTGAGGGGGAAACAGTTCTCTTCAGTCAAGATGCTAGCTGAAGTTCGAGTTAATACCTGAAGCCAGAATCTAATAACTTTTCTATGAAAGCAGTGATTGTAGTCCATACTCTTTTACAGTGACATGAGGCTGGTTCTCTTTCATAGTATACTGAACTTGCTCTAAATAAGCCAACTGTCTAAAGTCACCACAAGATAACAATGAGATGATCTGCAAAATCTAGTGACCCTTTAAAAAAAGTGACAAGTATGGGGAACATAGGTGCTGTGATGAGTGTTATTATTAATGATGATCATACCAATAAAAGGGAAAACAGTCAAGTAGAATTAAGATGAAGCAGGTTGCAGGTTGTAAATTATCCCAGTTCTAGAAGCAGGAAATGAAAGGGAGACTAACACATAGGGTCAAAATCAGAACGGGTAGGCGTGGAATTTGTGATCACTGGTCAGGAAAGCCTTGGGGACTATCCTTGCCAGGATAACAACAATAAAATGTTCCTTGGGTGTTGGCAGGCACTTGGGTGAGGCCATCTGGTTGGGAGATAGAAACAAGCTGGTACAGGGTGTGGTGACACGTGCCTGTAGTCCTAGCACTCAGGAGGCAGAGGCAGAAGAATCTCTGAGAGTTCAAAGCTATGCTAAATTACATCATGAGATGCTGTCCCAAGAAACAAACACAAAACAAGAAAAGAAAGAAAGATCCCACAGGGCACAGAAAAGCCTGGTGTGAGCAGAAGGTGAAGGCAGGCGTGGTGGGCTAAAGCTTTCAGGGGGAAGCCAGCCCTGAACAGTGCCATAGGTCCCATGGGATTCCAGGGAGCAGCTGGTGGTGATCAGCCCAGGCCCAGGACAGCAAGAAAGGGGAAGATCTCCTTTAGCAGTAAAGGACGTGCACACAGAGGCTGCTGTAAGGTCACAGGGTTGCTGGGGAGGGTGCAGGCAGTGAGGGCAGTAGCTTCCTGCAAAAGAGGCTGCATTGCTCCAGCTTATTCTTCCATTTCTAGGTCCCTCGTGTCTAATTCTTTGCTTCTAGAGGGCAGAGAACCACAGCATGGAGCCGCCCTTGCTGTGTATCCCATTACTGGAGCTGTTTATACCTTTGGGTTTTTTTCCAGAATTTTATTGATAAACAAATAGCAATTAGACAGTTTCAAATCAAAT
>NDGN011459837.1:0-11646 GCA_002564285.1 Tympanoctomys barrerae | reverse complement strand
TCCTCTCACTCACTCGCCAGGCCTGCACCCTGGGTCTCTTCAGGATCCCGCAGGCCCCGGGTCCTCTCCCAGCTTCATCTTCCTGACTTGGTTTTTGGGTCTTTTGCCTGTGCTTTCTCCAGGATGATTCCTGGCTAAGGGATACCCAGAACAACTGGTGGAAGGAGCTGTGGTCACTCCTTATAGGTGACATCTCTCTGGGGACCGGCAAGATGGGTGATAGGAGAGATCCTTACATGAGGGCCTATACAGCCCCTTCCTAGTTACTCTTTGGCAGTTCTGCCTTGTCAGTGGTCACCAAGACATGACAGCAGTGGGAGCCTTGGCAGTCTTTTTTTTTTTTTGCAGAACCGGGGATTGAACTCAGGCCCTTGTGCCTGCCAGGGAAGCGCTTATTCCACTGAGCCATCTCCCCAGCCCCTTGGCAGTCTTTGTCAAGTGTTATCCAACAGAACATTTTCTAGGGTTGGTGGAATTTCTCCAAATTGACCATGGGTTGAAGTTTCTGGGTGCTTTTTTTCAAATACAGTTGGGAGGTTTACCACATCCAACATACTTCCTCTGACTTGTCTTTGTTTTCTTTGTACATGACACGAGTGAGAAAATGTTTGCTCATTTATCTATTCTTTCATTCAGCTGCCATTTACTGAGCATCTATTTTATGCTAGGGCCCCTACTGGGCCCAGAGAACAGAGTAGGCCTGAAAGAACAGTCAGTTCCTGTGCCTGGGGCCCATGTGCTAGAATTCTAATTTGAATTTCCAGGGTGGCATTAAGATACATTTGGTTTGGAGTGGAAAATTTAACATTTACCTTTCATGGTCATTTTGATGTTGGGGAAGAGGTGCCAGATCTGGTGAGTAAGTTGGGTGAGGATACACTGTAAGGTTTTTATTTAAGAGAACTTGCAGTAAGTGACTTGAATCAGTTCAGGACCTTGAGACAGCTACAAAAGCACAAGTAGAGACCCCAAAGAGCACTTCTAGAACTGGTTCAGAAAGTGGCAAGAATGATGGGGTAAACATGTTTGAAGAGAGAGGGAATGTTTTGAGGGGGATACATGGACAATATGTCTTTTACTGTAATACATTTTTATTTTTAATTTAAATATTCACTATACTTTTTAAATCATACCTTGTATTCATAAATGAGTCCGTAATATGAATTTTTTAGAATGTTCATCATATCACCAATTAATGGAAATGACACCAAGAAAGTGAGAGATTTTGTTTAGTGAGAGATTTTGCAGTCATGACAAAGAGCATGGTGAGTCTGTCGTGGATCTTCCAGGTCTGCACATGTTGCCCAGATATGTAAAGTGCCAAAAAAGAAAGATCCAGAACGTTGTGTTAAACATTCTCTCATTTGTATTAAAATAGAAGTTATTTGGTAATATATGTCTCTCTCTATATATAGAGAGAGCATGGTTCATGGTCCATAAGAAACTGTTCATATGATTGTCTTTAGACAGAGGCCCTTGAATCCTGGTCAGGGAGGAGACTTATTGTTTAAGTGTTATTGTGTAGTGTTATAAGTTTTTATATGTATAAATGACTTTCATGGTTGTTAAGAGAAAACTCAATCCATATGCTTTTCTAATTCAGAGATGTAGTCTCCCAAATTTTGTAGGTGCATTAGGACTGACAGCGGTTTCCTCTGAAGCCCCACAGACTGTCATTAACAAATGGTTTTCGAAACTCAGGGTAGTGGCTTATACCTATAATCCCAACTGTTCAGGAGGTTGAGACAGGAAGATCCCAAGTTGGAGGGGTCTAAGTACCTCAGCCTCCTGAGGCATCTTAGTGAGTCTCTACCTTAAAATAAAAATTAATAATAAAATTTTAAAAAGGGGCCAGGAACATAGCTCAAGCATGATAGAAAACTTGCCTAGTATGTTCCCCAGTAAGCCCCTACAAAAGATTCCAGGAATACTAACTCATTAAGATAGGTAATTACAAGGTAGTTCAAATATACATTGGATTGTGGTCTTGCTATACTTTGACCCTGCGTACAGTAGAAGCCAGCAGCTGGGTCTGAACCCAGTGGTCCAGGAGACTGTGTCTTTCTAAGTCTTGAAGAGTAGGTATCAGGTCCTAGGTTCTTGTCTGCCCTGTAGGTTAGAATTTACCGTGCACAGGGTGGGGACTGAGGGTCCTGAAGCACCCTCCCAGCCAGTGTTCCCTGTGTTCTGGTTAGCAGCTGTCTCCAGGGGTGGGGCCTGAGGCTCAGGTTGTCCTGGGGAAAGTTTGATGAAAGCATATCTTCCAGGTGGGTAAGCCAGTCTCTGAGGGTTATCCAGGTAGCCCTACTGCTGTGGGGTGTGAGGCATCATTTGTACTATCCACCTGCATCTTCGGGTGGGAGGAGAGGCTTCTGTCAGGAAGGGAGTCAGTGGCTCTAGCTCTAGAAATCGGATCCCAGAGGTCAAGCAACCATCTCCTTCTTTTCCTTTTAAAAGTTGTAGTTTTTGTTGGAAATTTTATTTTCAAATAAAAGTTACCTTTGTGCATAGAGTTGCATAGTTCTAGAAGTCCTGTTACACTCATTCCCATGCATGCACATTTCCAGCCCTTCTCTTACTTCCCCAAAGCACCTGCTGATAGTGACTTAGCTGATTCTCAGGGTATTTGTCTCTATACCTGTAAATAACATGTTTATATTTCAGCTACTTGCAATTTTCATTTTCAACATTGTATACTGATGTCTCACAAGGGAGGATGAGTTGGAGTTAGCTGCTTTTCATCATCACCTGTCAATACCTGCATTTCCCATATCCATCTTTAAAAATGGTTATAGTATAATTTTATAAAACTACTATTCTGTGATCATTATTTTGACCCTGAGAACCAACTATTCACAGCTGATCTGTGATGATTTGCATTTTAATGATCAAAATTTCTACCTTGGAATTTTTTTTAGCCCCCTGTTTAGTATTTTTTTAAGTCAACACTAAATTGTCCCTCAGTTGAATAAAATTCATCTCAAAATTATATTCACAATCATTTTCTACCAACTTAGTCTCCTTGCAAAACTCTTCTGGAACTTGCTGAACCTGGCTGGATGCTTCCTAGGTCTGCCATACCACTTTTACTTGGAGATTACCCTTCATTAATATCTTGGCAATTCCCTTGGTTTACTTTTCTGCTAGATCTGGTTTCTGGAATTCCATACCCACCTCTCTCTTGGACTACTTTTTCATACATATTTTCCCCCATTAGTTTAACAAAAAGCAAACAATATTTTTGTGACCAGGCATGACTGACAGTCCTACCTTCATGCTTATTGATGGTTTGGCTGTGTACAAAATTGTAGGTTAGTGATAGCTTTGTTGAAGAATTCCTGCCCCTACTTTCAAGCCCCAAATGTTACAAAGAAGGCCCCTGTATTAAATTTGTACCTCTTGCCTGTCTACGAGAGGAGCTTTCCTTTGTCTCCATTATTTTCAAACTTCATGACAAGTTTCATTAGTATGAATCTATTTTTCCTATTATGAAGGACACTTAGTAGATCTTTGCAATCTGGAAAACTATCTTTCAATTCTGGTTATGTCTCATGAAAATTATCTCCTTGAAGATTTTCTCTTGCATTTTCTTACATTTCTACCATGCTTCTCCCACCCTGAACTTCTATTATGTGTTTGTTGGATCTGCTGAACTGTTTCTCCAATATTTGGGTTTTTCTTGTATCTTTTATCTTTTAGTCTTCCATTTTTTATGCAAGTGATTTAATTTTATTCTTGAAGATTTTATTACATTTGTATCTACCTTTCTTAAAAAAATTTCCCGAGTACGTCTTCCTTTGTCAAATTTAAAGTTAACATACATTAACTGAGCACATCAATAGGATTCAGTGTGATCTTTCCATATATGTGTACAGCATACCTTGATCATATCCGATCAGCCTTCTTCCAACCCCACTGACATCATTATGAGTTCCCAGTAATCACTATTCTACTTTCAGGCATGGGGGGAGGGGAGAGGAAGAGAAGGGGGAGAAGAGGGATTTAAAGTTCCCATATATGAGAGATAATAGGTGGTAACTGTCTTTCTGTGTCTGGCTTATACTTAACAAGATGTCCTTCAGTTTCATCCATTTTTCTATAAATGACAGCATTTCACTTTTTATGGTTTTTTTTTTTACATTTTCTATTCATCTATTGATGGGCATCTAGGCTGATTCCATAGCTTGTCTATAGTGAATAGTGCCACATGAACATGGGTATGCAAATTTGTCTTCTGTATGCTAACTTCATTACCTGTAGGTATATACCCACCAGTGGAACAGCTGGATCACATGATAGTTCTAATTTTAGTTTTTGAGGTTTAGTTTTCCTACTGTTCTCCATAATGATTATACTAATTTACATTTCTATTGAGAGTATATAAGAGTTTATTTCTTACCACATCTTTCCCAGAACTTGATATATTTTATTTATAATAGCCTTTCTAAATGGAGCAAGATGGTATTTCACTGTATTTTTAGCTTACATTTCACTGATGTTAATGACATTGAGAATTGTTTCATATATTGTCTCGGTTACTTTTCTCTCATTGCTGGGACAACATACTTAACACCCAAAACTAAGGAAGAAAAGGTTTATTTAGCTCGAAGTTAGAGGAGGTTTCAGTCTATACTCAGCTAGCTCCAAAGCAGAGTTGCACATGACAGAGGGCAGCAGTTCATAGTGGCAGAAAACATCAGAGAGCGAAGGGAGGAGCAGCACCTGTGGAAGCTAGCAAGCCTCTCTCCTTTCCCCACATTGTATGTCGATTACCCACCCCAGGGCAGGTGTCGTACTCACACTCATAATCCCCAAATTGGATCACAGATTAATCACAAACTTCAGAAGCCTGCCCCAGTGACTGCATGAGGCTTTGGGAGCACAACAAGAAACAAACCATAATATGTATTTATTTGTTCTTTGTATTTCTTCTTTTGAGAAATGCCTGCTTGGATCATTTTTCCTTTTTTAAATTAGATTTTTTCCAATTAATTTTTGAGTTCTTTATATAGTCTGGATATTAATCCTTTGTTAGATGAATATCTGCCTGGTGTTTCTTCCTACTTTGTATGTTGTTATTTTCAGTCTGTCAATGATTTCCTTTGCATGCATAGATATATCTCTTTCCCACACTCCCTTTTCTGTCTTTCTCAACTCAGTAATTCTTTCCTTTTGAAACAGGTTTGTTTCTTTTCCAAATATCTACTGTACTTTTCAGATTTTATTTTCTATTTCAGGTTCTCACACTAAGGAGATTATATGATGCGTGTACATGTGAATTTGATTTATTTCACTTCAGAGTATGGTCTTTAGTTGCATCCATTTACCAATAAATGCCTCAAATGTATCCTTTTTTATAGCTTAACAATACACCATTGTGTAAAACTTTCTCATTTTCATTATCCATCCTTCAATTGATAGAAATGTGGGTTGTTTCCAAGATTTAGCTATGACAAATAGCACTGCTATAAACATGGCTACACATATACTGCTGCGGTATGATGTTTTCAGTTCTTCTACAAAAATAACTCAGGAAGAGAATAGCTTGGTTGAATGGGACCTATGCAGGTAAACAGGATGGCTTAGACAACTATACTGTGGATTTCTGCTATCTATAGAAAGGAGAACTTAATCCTTGATTTGTTTTGTCTCACTATGAGCTTGAATTTGTAATGATCCTCCTGCTTTCAGCCTCTCCAGTTCTGGGATTAAAGGCATGCACCACCCAGCTGGATTTAGTCACAAGCTCAGCATGCCCGGGGGTGAGGCTGGTGTGGCATGTGGTATAGGGTATCGAACTCTGGTCCCTGTGCTTTCCTAAGCAGGCATTTAGTCTGCTGAAGTATCTCAGCAGCCCTTGTTCTGCCAATTTTGCATGTACATGTCTGGTAAAGTGAACAACTAATTTGAAGACAATACTATGCAGTACAACAAATACTGTGAAATTCATATTATTTTGTTTAGTGAAATTCTGTACCACTTGTAATTTTTGTTTTAATACTACTTTGTACTCTCTCTTTAAAAAAGATGTTTTCTAAAAAAGAAATGATGTCCTTTGCTGTGCACAAATGTTTTAGTTTTATATAATCTCATCTGTTTTTACCTTTTGTATCAATCAGAGCTTACTAGATGTATTAGTTACTTTTCTCATTGCTGAGACAAAATACCCAGCATCCAAAGTTAATGGAGGAAAGGTTTATTTAGCTCACAGTTTATAGAGGTTCCAGCTCATAATTTGCTGGCTCCAATGCAGGGTGGCCTGGCAGACAGGCATAGCAAGGGAGAAACTGTCCATGGCAGATAGAAGTTAAAGCAAGCAAGCAAGGAAGCAAGCAAGCAAGAGATAACCACAGCTCTTTCTGTCCCTTATATCTTATTCAGGATATCTACCCCGAGGGAGTAGCACTCGCACCCTTAATCCTAGTGCCCTTGATCCTAGCATTGTACTGTGACTCAATCCCAAGGTCACATACCTTAGACATAGCCACCTCTGAAAAAGCCCTACCTCTGGCCACATGAGACTCTGGAGGGACATGTAGACACAAACCATGATACCAGAGAACCAGATTTAATTCCAGGTATATACACTTACAAGAATTTACAAGGCTGGCTTCCAAGGGCCACCCACAGAGTCAGGTGTGAGAGTGAGAAAGGTCTGTACACTGGCAACCCAAAGGATCCAGTTGAAGGCCTGGAGCTCACTGTAGTGTCCTGCTGGCCTCCCTCTTAGATGGCTGAAGGGTCTTCAGTGGGAGGCTGAAGCTATGGTGCTGGAGGCTGTAGAGTTTAGGCTTGAAGGCTATAGAGTCTATTCTAGAAGCCAGGACACACTGCCCAAATTGAAGGTGAAGACTGGACTCCTTTGAAGAAATGGCCTGCTTCTTCATTTCCTTTTATGCCATTCTGGTGACAATTCTCCCTGTGGTGGGTCTTTGATACCTAGAAATAATGCTGAGCTGGTTTAGTTAGGCATTTCTTATTCAAGCTGACACAGTTAATTAATGATCACACTTTTGTTTCCTGTGCTTTAGGGATCCTATTCAGAAAATCATTGCCTGTACCAACATTTGGAAATCTTTCCTCTATATTCTCTTCTAGCAGTTTCAGGTTTTAAATTTAGGTTTTTGTTCCATTTTACATTGATTTTTATACAAGGTGAGAGATAGGGTCAAGGTTCAATCTTTTGCTTTGTGGATATCCACTTTTCCTATTTTGTTAAAGAGCCTATCTTTTCTCAATTGCCTTTTTGGCACCTTGTCTAGAAACATTTGGCTGTGCATGTCCAGGTTTATTTCTGGGGCTGTATTCTGTTCATTGGTCTACATGCCTGTTTTTATTCCAATTGCTGTTTTGATAATTATGGCTCTATAATAGGTCTTGTGCAACCTCTGGCATGGCTCTTTCGTTCACGATTACTTTGGCCATTCTGGGTTTTTTGTGCTTCAAATGAGTTTCAGGATTGTTTTTTATGGTTCCGTAAAAAATATCACTGGTCAATTCCACTAGAAAAATAGGTACACAAAAGATAAATAGAATCAAACACTATTAATATAGTACAAAGCTAAATATGAAAAAGAACAAAGACTATCCAAAACAATTAGGAAAAAATAAGTCAAATGACAGGAATAATTCTATATCTTTCAATAATAACATTGACTCTAAGTGGACTAAATTCTCTAATTAAACATCCTTTTAAAAATATATCTTGTTCTAGTTTCATATATGTAATATATTTTCTAATGTTAATGACAGTGTTTCCCCTTCATTACCTTTTTTTTCCCCCCCGGAACCGGGAATTGAACTCTGGCCCTTGCGCTTGCCAGGGAAGTGCTTATTCCACCGAGCCACCTCCCTGGCCCCTAGCCATCTCCCCAGCCCTTTCCCCTTCATTACCTATTTGTTTTGGTCTCTATATTTCAGATAGATACTTTCTTCAAATACCTGGTGAGTTTAGATTATTGCTCATGTGTCAGGATGGAGGTACCTAAAAAGCTAACTTGAAAACTCTGTGTACTTTAATGGGGTTGTTTTAATCATCAGCTTTGCCTAGCACAATCTGCTTGGCTTGTTCTCATAGGGCATCCTCAAGGTGATATCTTATTGATCTCTCGTGATTGCCCAGAGAAATCTCTAGTCTTCTCTTTGGAGGATACATATCTACTACCAGATTTCTGGATGTTTAGTAGGAAAAGAAGGCTGGACAGCTCCTCATTCTTGGGCTGCTATAACAAAATGTATACCATAGACTGGGTGACTTAAACAACACAAACTTATTTTCCCAGAATTCTGGAGACTGGAAGTCCAAGATCAAGGTATCAGCAGGGTTGCTGTCTGGTGAGGCCGCTCTTCTTTGTTTGCAGATGGCAGGCTTCTCGCTGTGTTCTCACATGGCTTTCCTTTGTGAGAGAGCTCTCACTTCTGTCATTTCCTATTGCAGGGAGACTAATCTGATAGGATTAGTTATATCATCATTTAGCTTTAATTATCTTCTGAAAGTCCCCATCTCCAAACATCATCATGTTAGAAACTAGAGCTTCAATATATTATTTTTTGAAGATGTAATTTAATCTATTAACAGTATGTAAAGTTTTATTTGATATTTGTTTTCATTCTGTTACTTCTGCCTTCAACAGTGCTTAGGGAGGGGGCTTGCTCAATAGCGCAATTGTTTAAAGTGCCACTTGGGCAAATGCAGTCAGGCACAGGGGACTGTGGTTCCATCCCCAGCCCCACAAGCCAGACCACACCAGCCCTTGAGGCAGCCAGAATGAGCCAAAAAAAAAAAAGAAGGAAAGAAAGAAAAGAAAGAAAAATCCCTCTCAGCAGTGCTTGGGGTGCTTAGGAAGCTGAAGACTATTTCAACTTCTCCAGAAATTAATTTTTGAGTCTTCTACTGGAGTGGATAGCTGAATGGAACAAGGATGGTATCAGAAGATTTGGCAGGGAAAAAAAATTTTAAGTATAATTAACAAAATCATTTATATTTATGGCATATAACATCATGTTTTGAGACACATACATTGTGAAATGAATACTATAATCAAGCTAATTAACATTTCTATCACTTCTCATACTTATAGTAATTCTTAATTTCCTCTTAAAGACATTGTATAATAGCATAAGTCTTACATAAAAGACTTACATACTCTTACACAAAAGAAAAATTACTCAGCATCTCCCAGAGACAGATCAAAATGGTTACATAAACACCATTCCGTACAATTTATTAATGTCTTTCTGTATTAGTGCATTTTAAAATAAAAAAATGATAATGCCATATGTTCTGTTTTATAACCCATCATTTCACTTAATAGAATGTAATAATTTTTTATGTCAACAAAATTTGTTAAAATCATAATCTCTCTGTAATGTAATTAACAACTTTTTCACATTCTTTTACTCTTCCTTGTAGGCCCTTTTTCCCTTCCTCTTGTTTAATAATAGTCTCCCTCCTACTTCCATGTCATCTTTTTATTTTTATTTTTATTATTTATTTACTTTTGTGTATTTAGGGTCTGTAGGGTCTCACTATACTGATCAGACTTGTAATGATCCTCCTGTTTTCAGCCTCCCAAGTACTGGGATTACAAAGCATGTGCTACCACACCCAGTCTCAGTTGCTGTCTCAGTGCGCCCTGGGGCAAGGTTGGCACCCCAGTTCCTGCACCTTCCTAAACAGGCACTTTAGTCTGCTGAACTATTTGGCCAGCCCATATCATCTTTCTTAGATTCCATATATTAGACAAAACATAACATTTATCTTTCTGAGGGTGACTTATTTGCCTAATATGATGACCTTTGATTTAATCCATTTTCCTGAAAATGATATTTCATTCTACTTTGTGGCTAAATACACAATGGTGTGTGTGTGTGTGTGTGTGTGTGTGTATTTTTTTTTTTTTTTGCAATTTCTTTACGCATTCATCTATTGATAGACACCTAAGCTGGTTCCATATCTTGGCTATGGTGAATCATGCTGTGATGGACATTGATATGCAGGCATCCTTATAGAATGCTGACTTTAATTCCTTTGGATGTATGCCACAGAGTGGAATGGCTGGGTCGTATGGTAGCTCTATTTTTAACTTTGTTGAGGAATCTCCATACTGATTTCCCTAGTGGCTCTCCTGACTTACATTGCCACTAGCAGCATAGATGTGTTCCTTTACTTCTACATCTTTATCAGCATTAATTGACTTTTGTATTCTCACTGATGACCACTCTGATTGGGTAAGATAGAATCTCAATGTAGCTTTGATTCACAGTTCCCTAATATCTAAAGATATTAAACATTTTTTTTCAGATAGTTTTTGGCTATTTGTATTTCTTTAGGGAAGTGTATGTTCAATTCGTTTGCCCATTTACCAGTTGAATTACATTTGATTTGATAATGTTTTCTTGAGTCTTTTTTTTTTTTTTGGATTCTTTTATAGATCACTGATATTAGTCCTCTGTCAGAAGAGGTGCTGGCACAGATTTCCTCCCATTCTGTAGGCTTTCTCTATTCTGTTGGTTGTTTTCTTTGCTGTGAAGAAAGTTTAAAATTAAATGTATTTGTTGATTATTTCCTGTGCTATTGGAATCCTGTACAATAAGTCTTTGTACCTGTGGTGTCAAGAGTTTTCTTTAATTTTTCCTCCAGCATTTTAAAAGTTTCATGTATTATTCTTAGATGTTTCATTTATTTTGAATTGATTTTTGTATAGGGTGAAAGTTACCAGTATAGTTTCAGTCTTCCATATAGAGATACCTAGTTTTTCCACTAACTGAAGAGGTTATCTTTTCTCCAATATATATTTTTTGGCACTTTGTCAAGATAACTGTATTTATGTGTGTTTGTTTTTGTGTTCGCTATTCTGTTCTATTACTTTTGTGCCAGTATCATGCTGGTTTTGTTACTATAGGTTTATAATGTAATTTTAGAGCCAATATTATGATGTTTCCAGGCTTATTCTTTTTGTTAGGATTGCTTTGGATATTTTGGATCTTCTTTGTTTTGATATGAACTTAGGATTTTTAAAATAGTACTGTGAAGGGTATTGAAATTTTGATGCTTTTGGTATTATAACTATTTTAATAATTTCAATTCTGCCAATCCATGAATGTGAGAGGTTTTCCAATCTGCTAATATCTTCTTCAATATTTCTCCATTGTTCTTTGATTTTGATTGTAGAGGTGTTTCACTTCTTGGGTTAGGTTAAACCCTAGATATTNTTTTTTTTTTTTTAAAGCTAGTGTAAATGGCATAGTTTTCCTGATTTCTTTTTCAGCTACTTCATTACTGGTGTATTGAAAAGCTGTTGGGGCTGGGGAGATGGCTCAGAAGAATAAGTACTTCCCTGGCAAGTGCAAGGGCCTGAGTTCAATCCCTCGTTCTGTCAAATTAAAAAAAAAAAGAAAGAAAGAAAAGAAAAGCTATTGATTTTTATTTTTATTTAATTTATTTTTTTGTATGTGGCTGGTTCAGTCCACCCTGGGGACAGGGCTGATGTAGCATTTGTTTGGTGCAGTATCGAACCGTGGTCCCTGTGTGCTTGCTTAAGCTTGCCTAAACAGATGCTTTAGACCATTGAGATATCTTGTTAGCCCCAGATATTGATTTTTTAATGTTCAGTTTGTCTCTTGAAGATTTGGCAGTTCTTAAAA
>NDGN011459834.1:0-13254 GCA_002564285.1 Tympanoctomys barrerae | reverse complement strand
TGCTTTGCTAGGCTTGTTCTAAGTAGGTGCTTTAGACCACTGAGCCATCTCACCAGCCCTGAAAAAATATTTTTGATCTAAACTATTACTTATAAATCCTTGAGTCAGTTCATATTGTTTGATGGAGAGGCTTATAAGCATCGTATACCAGCACATCAAATTGCAAGACTTCAGTGAGTGTGGACATGGTTATTACTCTTAAAGCAAGTTAGTACTTTTCTTATTTTCTTACATGTGAATTACAGAAGATAAAAACACAAAGAAGACATGACATGTTCCAGTCACTTATAAGGGTCTTCTTTTTCTTCAGGATTTAATGCACACATGGTTTATAAAGACCTGAGGCTAAAAGGCAGACCCTCAGTTGCATTTAATCTCATTTCATGGGCCAGGCAAACCTGACAGTCACAGTTTAGGGGCCAAAATGGACT
Source organism: Tympanoctomys barrerae (assembly GCA_002564285.1). NCBI lineage: Eukaryota > Metazoa > Chordata > Mammalia > Rodentia > Octodontidae > Tympanoctomys > Tympanoctomys barrerae. The sequence goes on along the minus strand of NDGN011459834.1, from coordinate 12,823 downwards.
CAACTCTCAGCTACAGCTGAGCCTGGATTTACAGATAGAACACTTCCACAGCTGGCAAGGACAGCTACAGAACACAGACCTTGGCGCTCTTCTCTCAAATAAGCATAATGATGGGTTAGGAACCTGTTGATGACAGGTTATTTTATGAACTGATAGGTAAGAGAGCAAACTTAAAAATTTGTCTGTCTGGGGCTGGCAACACAGCTCAGCAGACTAAGCGCCTGATTAGGCCAACGCAGGGACCAAGGTTTGCTCCCCGGCACCACATGCCGCACGGGCCCTGCTGAGTCGGCCAGAGACTGGACATGGTAGTGCATGCCTGCAATCCCAGAGCTGGGGAGGCTGGAAACAGGAGGATCACTACAAGTCTGGGCTGTGCACAGAGATGCTGTACCAAGTATGTAAAACAAAAACCAAAACAAAACTGTCTCCAGTTCTCACCTTGACAAGCAGGATACATGAGTTTGTCACATCCACAGTAAGAACCTACTGGTAGTGAGTGAACTGAGTATGTACACTAAAGTGCATGTGTACTTTCCTCAAGTGCCTCAACTGCAAATTAATCTAGTAACAGGTTTGCTATAGAAGTCAGCTGCCAGCTGGGAAGATACTGTGCTTTCAAAAGGTGAACCTAGGTACAAGACCTAAAGAAGCCTAAAGATTACGGGGGGTAAAGACCATGCTAATCACAAGGATCAGAATATATCTACATCAAATGGTTTCTCTATGACCCTTACAAGTCAAGACCCAAATACAAAGGTTTGCAGCCAAGGGACCAATTACTACACATGTTCAGTTTGAAGACACCAAGAAGGTCACCTTCAAACTAAAATTAGGTTGTCCTTATCCTATTAAATCCAAGGAAAATTATTCTACCAGTAGAATGAGAATTTATTATGCTCTGTATTCCCATCACTTTAATAACTTCTTGTGTACACCACAAATCTAATTTAGAAAAGATAAATTTGGATGCCAGGTCATAAAATTAAGAAAAATACTGTTCCTAATGGTCAGATTTCTTAAACCACCACTTTCTCAGGCAAGTCACTGCTGTGATGAACAGGGACAGACATGAGTACTTTCCTTGGAGGGGTGGTTATGATGATCAGATTCTGCCCTATTTTCTGCTTGGCATGTTTAATTAGGACACGTGTTTGTGGAACTTTTGTTCTGTGTCTAACAGCTGTTCCGTGTCACATAAAACTTTGGATTAGAGCACACATCTGTACAGTTCACTAGACAAAGCACCCTGGCTGCAGAGTCAGCCCCCCAATGTTCCTGGAGGTGGCAGTTGAGGCAGAGCATGGGGATGGGAAGGCCCTGGCTCTAATTCCAAGTACTGCCTCCAACAGTTTTTCTGTTTCATACTTTCTGATATAGTAGAACCAGAGGACAAATCCCTGGGGAAAATGGTAAAGGTTCATTTAAACATCTTCCCAAATGCTACTTTTATATATTTATCATAATTCTGGTAGTTCATAATTCTTGATCTTGCCAGGTGGCTTTGGTCAAGATCCTTGCAAGTAAAGTAACAATCCTGTGAAAACAGAGCCAATGGACATGTGGACCTATACACAAGTGCTCGATAAACAGTGTTCTTGTCCATGGGTGAGGATGGATGGCTTCTTTTATCAATAGAAGCCTTACTTTCTCTCCCAGAGCTGGTTTGCCATAATACACTCACTTTTTCATTTCTTTCAAACTACTGGGTCTCCCAGGTACTGCGAAACCAAGTCCAAATGTCACCTTTAAGAAACCTCTCCTGCGCCTGTAAGCCCAGCTCTTGGGAGTGGGATTACTTTGGAGTCCAGATCAGGCATAAACAGGTGGATCACTATGAGTATGATCTAGTAGTGAGACCCTGAATACCTTGTAGACACTTCTCTAAAAAATACAAAAAAAAAAAGGAAAAGAAACACTCCTGATCTTTGTGCTCAGATGTTTTCTGCCTCCTCCAAATTCCTGAACATGTTTCTTCTGTGACACTAGTGTGCTGTGACTATTTGAGTTACTGTTAACAGTTCTCCAAGCAGGCTTGTAGATTTTTTTTTCACTTCGTTCTCCCTTTTCTTTTTATTGAAAAAAACCAAAGAAAACTGCATCTAACTGGACACATTCAGAATGTCAACTGGATCTCTGCAACTTTTCTTTTGCAATTATGGAGAACTAGTATTTAACGTAAGTTGCATTAGAAGCTACTGAAGATGAGCGAGCTACCCTTCTATACATTTCTCTGTGCTACAAAGTATCAAGAACGTGCTTAAATTTCCATGACAATTTACAACATCAACAGACAAAATACCACCAAGACAGAGATACATAGATATATTTGATGGTGTGTTAACTACACAAAATGTACAGTTTAAAAACAAATCTAAGCCAATTGTGGTGGCATGTGCCTGAAATCCCAGCTGCCCCTGCCCAGCTGAGGCAGGGGCAGCTCCAGGTCAGTCTGGGCTACATTGTGAGTTCAAGGTCACCCTGAACTACACAGAGAGACCCTAGCTCAAACAAATCCCACAACCAAAAAACCTGAAAAAACCCTCACACTGTTTTACCAGGGCATGACCTGGGAGGGTGTGTTCCTTTCGGCATCCACCTTTCGCTCTCCACTCCCTGGCCCTCACAATGTGAGCCGCTCTCCTGGGCAGGCCCTTCCACCAACGCCGTTCCTGCCTTATAACCAATCAACCATGGAAGGTCTGAGCCTTCTGAAAATAGCCCAAATACACTCTCTTCCTTTAAATTGTGGGTGCTGGGTATTGTGTCTCCGGAATGAGGGAAGTGTTAAAGACACGCTGATATTTCAGTTTTTTTCTTTAAGTCAAGTAAGTTGTATTGGGGATTAAATACTTTCTTTAAAGGCAAGGAAAAAACTGAAATCAACTTATTCATCTTCCTCTTCTGTACCTCCTATCTCTCTTGTCTGTCTTCTCACTTTTTTTTAATGCTGGAACTTCTTTGTTTCCTCTTTAGGACAATAAGTCTTGCAGCCTCTTTCCTAAGGGGGCTTGTCTTTGCCATGTCTTCACTTTCTCCTTTCTCTAGCACAATCGGTCATTCACCTCCCTGCGCACATCTCACAAAGTCCTGGGAACCCAAGGGAGCACCTGGTGCTGCTCCTTACACCCCAGTAGTCCTACATAAAAACCGCAGGAGGACATTTTGCCTGTTGCTTCTCAGTTTCTCCACTGTTTTTCCAGGGAGCCACAGAGCCGCTCAGGCCAGTCCCAGTCCCTGCGCAGTCTTTACAGTGCACTCTCCCAGCAGCTCGATGTCTGCAGTGGCTACGCAAGTAGGGGCCAGACTCAGGCTCCCTGCTGACTTCTGGACTTTGGTCCCCTTGGAAAGCCCACAGGGCTCTACTGCAATGAATTAGTGAAAGCATGTGAGTACAGAGAAAGGGTCAGGATTGGAAGACGTGGTTCTGTGGCAACCACAACCCCATGACAAAGAAGAGAATACTATTTGCAGCATAGGGGAAGTGACAGACACTCCCACACTTGTGCTGCTTGGGTTTTGTGGTGCTCTCCCACTCCCTCGGCCAGATTCTCTGATTAGGACCTTGGGTAACAGAACATTCTGTTATTACTAACTTTTTTTCCGCATCTGATTATTCTTAAGTACAGTTTGGCTGCCTGTCTTCTGATCAATCATTTTCAGAGGAAATGAAGTTAGGTTAAATAAATACAATATAAAAAGCTGGATTTGATTTCTATAGCCACAAGTGTTTTCTGGACATGGAGTCTTAAAAAAACCCTCGTATTTGTTTTGTTTGATGTGCTATTGCACTGCCCATAGCTACAGACTGCAATGTTCATCCGCGCGTCACCCCCAGCTCTCGTAGGACGGTAAGCAGGTTTGTCCTCATGATTACTGAACATTTAAAGAAGTAACATCCCCTCCAAATCTTATTTCTCTCTGTACTCGTGAGTGATACAATGCTACCACACAACCTAAACTTGCATTTGGGTATTTTCTTTTTAGATATTTTCTCCCCATTATTTGACTTCATAAAGAAGAAAATGCATGTAGTTTCACAGTAGAGAAATCAGGATCTATTGAATGTTTATGAATTTTAAATGGAGAACGGAAAGTACAACTTTGAGCATAAAAATGCAAGGGTCAAATATACAAGTTCCTCCCCTGAACAAGGAGAGAGTGGGGTTAAGAATGAGTAAGGATGAAACAGCTGATTTTGCCCCACGAGATGGCAGTGGAAGCTCTAGGCACTCGCCCCGGTGTACCTCTTGTTCCTGTCTTCCAGCTGTAGTGTGTATACCATGTCGTCAGCAGCATGAGCCTTAGAGTTACTGTCACCCCACTTTAGCTTCAGGCTCTGCGGCCCTGCTGCAGCACATTCTAGCCTGGGAGGCAGGGGTGGTAATGGCCGAGTTTTTGCTTTAATGAACTGACTAAATGGTCCAGCTCCAATTGCATTTACAGCCTGAATTCTGATCCTGGAAAAAGAAAAACACAAAGAACGCAGGTTTAAAAAGTAGCATTTCACCACGAGAAATAAACACTGAACTGAGTATTTATTATTTGCCCTAAAGCAATACTGTATAATAAAAACAAGTAGAATTACTTAAGACAAGGAAGTGGTAACTCAGAGGATTGTGTATACAGTACTCATATACAGTACTATTTTAAAAACATCAGACTGATAAAATCACCTTTAACTCTTTAAATGGAATAACAACAACAAGGTATGTGTTAAGGAAAGGTATCCTAAACACATGCTTTTATATTTTCCTTTAGATACTCTTTAGCTATATCGAAATTATTTGGAAGAAGGTGAACTATGAAGAGTAAACTTAATAGGAGAACAAGCCAGAGTCAAACACAAAGGACAACCAGCCTTCCACAGGACCATACAGCTTCTTAGCCAGCATTATCGCTAAGTCCTTAACAAGAGTCAGGTGGGCAGTAGCAGAGTGCAAAAATCAGCTGTGCAAGTCTTAACTGGATGTTTATTATGTGCAGCGTTATGAGGAGAAAAGATATATTAACACCACTTTTATGGCCTAGGAACCTAACATCTGGTAAGAGTTAAAATGTAAGTAAAATGTAGTGAAATATATAAAACACTATTTTACATATTGCTATTTTTCTTGTTGCCCTGTTTCCCAACCAGCTGATGGAAACAGCTCTCCGAGATCACTGAGCACACGTAAAGGCACTGTTCCCCCCCTCCGGGACTCACTCTGCACTCGCTGCCCATCCTCGGAGCCTGGAAGCAGTGGCTGGCGCAGCCTCACTCAGCACTTCTCCACTCCTTTCCTGACCAAAGGACTTCCTTATCCTCCCTCTCTTCTGTACAGTCCAGGTATTCCCTATGTTGCTGTTTTCTCAAATAACCTCACAATAATCCCACAGCTGCACCCATGTTAAGACTTCTCCCAGGTCTACACCTCCTTCTCTCCCTGTGATCAGCGCTCCTATGGAAACCTCTCCCTAGACCCTTTGCTAGAGGCACAGCATTCCTCTGAGTCGAGTTAGTGGTGTGGTATCGACAGTGTGGAAAGTTTCAACAGTTAAAATTGATCTGGATTAAAAACAGTGTTTCAAAACATGCTATCATGACATAAGTCACAGAGAAATTCTTTGGGAACAGATCAGCTTCAAATATCCTTCCAATTTATTTTTCTGTATTTCTCACTTATAGCCTTTGTTGTTGATACCTAAGTAAAAGTATCATTGAAGTACTGTAACACTGAAAGATATCATATGGTGTCCAATTGGCCTGATTTTTCGGAATAATCCTTTAAGTTACCAGTCAACCTAATATGCCTCATACTGTTAGGGGAGGAAAAAGGTACCTTTTATATTAGACAAAATGTACACATTCTACCCCATTTCCCCAAAAAGCATGGCTATTAAAGCTGGACAAAGGGATGCAACAATTTAAGAACGCTAAAAAGTAAATAGTAGCTGGCAGGTAAAATCTGAATTTTCTCCAAACCAGCAATGAATTTATACCATGTGTTCTCTACATCACCCCTAGTTGGAACTCATGAAGTTTAAATTTAGGAGTGGACGTGGCAGGTTCAGAGCTCCAGGAAAACGCTGTTCAGGGCAGGGCAGGGTGTGGAGTTAAGAACAGACAGAAGAGGGGTAGAGAGATCTGAAAATGCTCAGAACAGGACAGCTCCCCCTTCGGCTTTTCTTTCCCTTTCCTCTCTTCTCTCATTCCTCACTCAGGCTTTAGGCAATCCCAGTCTGAGAAGTAAATCTGGATGTTCAAATGGGTTGACAAAGAAAAAGTAGTTGATAAAATCTGAAATCTATTCATAATAAAAATTCTTAGAAAACGAGGAGAACTTCAACCTGAAAACAAGTATCTATGAAAATAGCTACGACTACCGTCATGTTTACAGAGTGAGGGGAAATGCTTTCCCTTGAAGATGGGGAATAAGGAGCTCGATCTCTACTATAATTGCTTTGACACCAATTACCTGGAAAGCCAGTCAGTGCAAAGGCAAAGGGAAAAAAGGCAGGAAAGAGCACAGACACTGTACAACACTGCTGAAAATATTAAAGGAAACGTGTACCAACAGAGACCTATGTGTTCATTAGTGGAAGACGCCTCAGAGTAAAGAAGCCAGCTCTCCCCAGATTAATTGATAGAGATACTACAATTAGGGAAAGAAAACACTTCTTGGGAGATAAAATAAGGTGATTCTAAAAGTTTGTTATTTATCTTTTATAAATGATATATGATGGGAAGAAAGACAGAGAGAAAGAGACAAAGAGACAGAGGGATGGATGGACAGACGGACGGACAGACAGACAGACACACACACACACACACACACACACACATTGAGACTGACTTTGTTGGGTCTGGGAAAGGGAAGAAGATGGAAGTCAAGGATTAAGATGCACTACATATTGTACACACTGTACCAATTCCCCACAATGAACATATTTGTTGTGCGGTGCAAAATGCACACCAATAAGAAAAAAGCTATGTAAATTAAAGTAGCGAACATACATTTGAAAAATAAATATAAAGTCAGGAGAATCACACTACTTGATTTCAGGGCTTACTAGAAAGCTGCAGTAATCAAGACAGTGTGGTACTGTGAACAAGACAGACATGCAGACCACACAATAGGTCCGGCGCTCCAGAAGCAGTCCTACACACAGCCAGCTCACTGCTGATAAAGGTGCAAAACCATCCAGTCTTCTCAAATAATAGTGCTAGAGCAATTAGCTATCAACAGGACAAAATACACCTCAACTTAAACTTCACACCTGATAGTAAATTTTGTTTAAAGCGGATCACAGCAATAATTATAAAATATAAAACTTTTAATAGAAAAGGAGATATTTTTAATAGCTTCATATTAAATAAAGGGTTTTTATATATGACATGAAAAGCATGGGACTTCCATAAGAGGAAAAAAAAAACTGGATCTGATTAAAATTAAAAACTTTTGGGGCTGGGAAGATAGCTCAGTGGCCTAAGTGCCTGCCTGGCAAGCTTGAGGACTGAGGTTCGATTGCTGGTACTGCATGCCAAGTCGGTCCCATCCTGGAGTACCGTGCCGGCCATTGGAACGGGATGTGGTGGCGCACTCAAGTAATCCCAGCACTGGGGAAGCTGAGATAGGAGGATCACTACGAGTGTGAGCTGTGTAGTGAGACCCTGCACCAAATAAATGAATGAATGAATAAATGAATGAATGAATGAGAATGGAAGGATGGATGCATAAAAAATGTTTAAAAAGTTTAAGAACTTTTACACTGTTAATAGAATGAAGGCAAAGTATAGACCGGGAAAAATATTGTAAAATAACCCCAACAATGAATTTGTACTCAGAACTATAAAGACTTCTCAAAATTCAATAGGCAGGAAACCTGATTAAATAATGGCTAGAAGGCTGGAACAGACACCAAAGAGGATAGATAGATAATCAAAACAGCTTTACTACACAGCTATGAAAATCCAAATTGAACTATAACAAGGCACATATGTAATTCTCTGCCCCCACCCCTTCTTCTTCTTCTTCTCTCTCTCTCTCTCTCTCTCTCTCTCTCTCTCTCTGTCTCTCTCTTATTAGGATGAAGTGCGACTGGAACTCTCATATTTTGTGAGGAATGAAAAGTGGCACAACTATATTGGAAAAAATTCCCACAAAGTAAAATATATACTTATACAACTCAGTAACCCCATTCTTAGGCTACTCTAGACAAATTATTACTATGTTCACACAAAAGCCCTTAAAATGTGTGTAGTATCTTTATTCATAATATACAAAATTAGACAAGTAATGTGCATCATAGTTTGAAATATAGCAAATACTTCTCTCTGCTAGAGTAGAGAAAAACATCACAAGGGCTTCGCTCTTTGTAGGTTCTGCACACTGGAAGCTGATCAGGCACTTTGTAGATAAGCAATCAAGTCTCTCAGCATGACACTGAAAAGCTAAAACTCTTTCCTGATGAACACTAAAGGTTCCATCCACTAACTCTATCTCCAATCCAAACCTGACAAGTCTTCTTTTTACCTTAGGTAATACTTTCGTCTTCAAATTTAGATAGAGTCCACAAATACTTTTTTTGAAACTTTCATTTTATCAGTCTCTGAAATCTTAAGTGCTGCAAATTAAATAGAAGGGAACAGAACTTTGGTTTCCAATTTTGGAAGTGACGTAACCCTGAGCAAATGGTATCCTAGCCAGGCTACTATGAAAAACTCTTCATATTTCCAAGAGTCAGAACAATCCATCAATATAAGTACTACTGATTAAGTAAATCAAATTAAGAGGCATATCTTTGTAAGTTTTGTGAAAATCCATCATTAAGCTAAGTTAAATGCAATTACATTCCTGCATCAGATCATAGCCCTCTACTACTCACTCTGTACATACACACAGTTAAATTTCCAACATTAAATAATTAAAAGGAGAACAGCCTTCAAAATGAATTGTCCTCGCTGGGAAAAGCCACTTTCCTCATCATGATGACTCACACCGCATCACGGTGCCATGAACGTGGGGTGAGGAAACTGAGGCAAAGAGCCCCAGCAGAAGCCTGGAGGGGAGTCCCAAGCATCAAGGCTGGAGGTTTCCAGCGCCGCACCGCAGGCCACCTTCTCATCATCTAGGAGCAGCGGAACTAAGGCAGCGATCAGCAGACAATACTGAGGGAGACGCCTCAACACTGCGAACTCCTCTGCAGGGGAAGGGTGTGTCGGAGAAGCTTCGCAGGAGGAAATGAGCTGGCCCTGGGCCCTCTGGTGCCACCAGCTGTTCTCTAGCACTCAGCTTGCTTCCTCATGGACAAACCTTCTAGGTCTTTCTGCTTACAGGGTTATGCCAGACTTCCAGAGGAGGGCCAACCTGCTTCTCTGCTTATTTGTTTTCCAGAAACATGAATGATAGATACTTACTGCATGTTCATGTATCAGGCCCCAGCAGAGGTACCTGAAATTTTTTCAGTGTGCATACACATCAACTCACTCAGGCTTAAAACTGGTTTTCCCATTTAATATTTTAGGAGATTGAGGACAGGGGGCTTAAATAATTTGCTAAATGTCACAGAGACAAGAAGTGAGGAATCAAAGTCATGGCTAACTCCAGGCTGTTAATTTCTGAACTGTTCAGCATGAATCTCCCAATAAAACTTCCCTCACCTTACAGCGAAATGATTTATGATTCCCTTATGCTTAACACAGTGCATATCAGACAGTAAAGAATCTCATGTTATTTTCATCAGCTCTTTATTTTGTAAAAAGGAGCCTAACAAAGTCTTAGTTGTTTGCTAGCTTAGTATGAGTTGAATATACAACATTGTCCCAAAAAGTAATCATAGGCAACCTTGCTAACTGCACAGGTAGAGAACAGCAGAGGTGACAGTGCTACTCTTCACTGACCTAGAGGTCTACACACAACCCACAGAGTGGTTATCAAAAAGCTGAAGCTATCTGGAGATGGAGGAGGGTGCAGAAAACCCATGCCACTGAAATGAGTTTGCATTGTGAGCAGTTACATAAGACAATAAATATTATGACACAGCCTGCATTGGCCTGGCGAAACCTGTCTAGGGAGTGGGCCTCAGACACCAGTATTTCACAAGGACTTTCTAAGCAACTAACATATGCTGACATTTAAGAATCACTGCCCCAGGGCAGTATTTTTCATACATTTACATTCAATCTCTACAATTTCTGATTAGGTAGCTGTGGGTGGGCTTGATAATTAGTACTTTAATAAACTTCTGGGCAATGCGAAAGCTGCTGGACCAGGGACTACTGCTCTACAGGAAGTCCAGGGTCAACTGAATTGATTAAGGGGATAGAAAGACTTGACAAAGTACAAAGGAAACATTCTAAAAGCAGTTATTCACAAACACAGAGGACTGCACAGCGAACACAAGCTGCAACACTGCTGTCACAGGATGCTGAGGCTGGGGCTAGGGAGGCATGGCACCGGGTGACCCCATGCCTCTGGCTGCTCACAAGGTCCACTGCTCTACTGTAGCTGAGGTGCTGGTGTGGCAGCTGCACTCACCGGTATGTGGTTTCTGGAAGGAGATCTTTCACAGCGTGGGTCGTGGTGCTGCCCACGGTAATGCTGCTGTCTCCAAGATCAATGTTGTAAGCGAAGATTTCTGACCCATTATTGCACGGCTCTTCCCAGCTCAGGACAAGGCACACAGAGGGTGAGTCAGGACAGGCAGCGAGGGGCTCTTCCTCCAGGACACAGAGGGTGGAGATGGGGTCAGGGGCAGATGCTGGTGTCTGGCAAAGCACAAGCTCACTGTATGGCCCTGCTCCTGCTTGATTGAAGGCCTAAAAAGAGATGAAGGGCTCATTGCACCATGGGTACATTCTAATGCCGGATAGCCTAAAGTAGTGTTTTTATCGCTAAGCATACAAGTGGACATAAATCTCGAAAATATTCACTTTCATCTGATTACCACTTCCCAACATGTGCCAATCACATCCTTTTCTGTTAATAAGGCAAAAGATAATAGCAACCATCACTTATAAAAATTAACATTAAAACAACACTGCATTTGTATGGCCCCCTTGAGGTTCTGTAACACACCATTTGGTCTTCATGATAACCCCAGAGGTAGATAGTAAATGGCAAGCATTCTTATCTGCCTTTTACAGAGAAGGCAACTCAGCATCAGACTAAATGATTTTAGGTGTCAGATTTGCAAGCAAAGCTGGAGCTGGAACTGCGTTCATCTGACTTTTAAGGCTAGTGTGGCCCTGGAACTGCGTTCATCTGACTTTTAAGGCTAGTGTGGCCCTAGGAGATTTTAAAAAATGTATCTGTTCTTTTTCAGGTGAATGATAAACGCTTGTCACAAACAAGTTTTCCCCATCTGATTTCACTGCACAGCCATAGCTTAGCATTCCCAGCACAGCCACCTGGTCTCCAGGACCCAAGCTCTTGTTTTTCCTCCTACTTTGTGTGTTGCTTATTTGTCAACTTCCTTTTGATCCTCTCTCTGTCTCTCTCTGTCTGTCTGTCTGTCTCTTTTGCTCACTCAGACTGCCATAAAATGCTCTGCTCTGTAAAGCCATCTTGGAGCCAGCCAACTATGGACTGAAACCTCTAAAACCTGTGAGCTAAATAAACCCTCCTTTAACTCTGGTGTCAGGTATTAGACACCACATAATAGAAGCAAAGGAAATACAGAGTTGGAATTGAGTTTACATCTTGATTCTCTCGTTTAGCAACTGGGGGATCTTACACAACTTATTCTCTGTGCCAGTTAGCTCAGCTGTCAGATGGGGACCACCACTCCAACTTCACTGAAGATCTGTACAGATTAAGCTAGTGGACAGGTAAAAACCTGGTGGAGTGGTGGGCAGCAAATGTGTTTCACTTCTTCCCACTGAGAAGATAATGGACCAAACATGATCTGTGCTATTTTTATGAACACTTTTTAGGCTAAACTAATGTGAGGCTTACAGAAAAGTTCCAACAGTAGAGAAGTATCTGCGTACGTCTCACCATGCTTTCCCCAACAGGCACACTTTATGCACCACAGAACAGTGATCAAACCCAAGGGGTTAGCATTGGAACAACGCTATTAACTGCATACAGACCTGACACAAATCTCACCAATTTTTGGAGTAATGTTCTTTTTCTATTCCAGGATTCTATTCAACACCCTATTTTCTTTTATAGGCCTGGCTATATGGAAAATATCTTCTTGATCTATACCACTTCATATTAACATTTTCAAGGAATATAATTTTAAAACTATCTTTTGATATGACTATAATACACAATGTGACTCATGTGGACAGAATTACTTTGCTACTTTTTGATTTAAATCTTCCTGGGAAGAATGCTAAACTTCAGTAGTTCCCAGGTAAAACAAGAAATAATTGATTCAATTCTTATAAAACAAAACATAGATGTTAAAATGACAATTATTTTAGGTGACAAATATGGAGATATAACTTGATTTTATTTGGAGTTAGCCTGACTTGACAGTAATGTCAAATGAAAGCATCCCTATGTGAATAATGAGCCAATGACAGGCAGCCTGAGAAGACCCTTTGGCTGGCAGTTCTACTTTGGGATCGAATGGTGGTCTTAACCGAAGCGCTACCTCCTTCATAGAGCCTAGCAAGAGGAGAAAATTAAAAATATTTTCTATTCCTATTCTTATCATACCATCTTTTAAAACCCAGTTCAGGGAAGTCAATGCTAAGTGACAACACACAACCTGAAAGGAGGAGGGAAAGCACATGAACATATGAAAGAGACACCAATCTAGGCATGGTAAAACATGCCTGGCATCCCAGCACTTAGAAGGCTGAGGCAGAAGGATTAAACACACCAAA
>NDGN011459832.1:0-19430 GCA_002564285.1 Tympanoctomys barrerae | reverse complement strand
TGAGATTTTTATTTTAACTAGGAAAAAAGAGAGTTAAAAAGTGACTTTTGGCCAAAACAGCTTCTTTTGCTTGTGTAGGGCTGGAGCATTTCTTTAAAATGTCACTGCCTGGGAAAGTCTATGCATAGGGAAATTTTGCATAAGGAAAATTTCTATGTATCTATGCATCTATCTATCTATCTATCTATCTATCTATCTATCTATCTATCTATCTTCATCTATCTATTGCTAGAAAAAAAAGAAATGATGGTTGGTGATAAGAGTTCAAGACATAATTATTTATATAAAGGTTGGCTGCCTCTATGCAATTCCTAGTGCTTCAGATATAATAGGCAGTTGCTGGAGCAGGTAAAAGAGTAGCAACTTAAATATAACTTATGATATAGGATATAATGGGCAAAAGGAAAAATATTGAATGGGCCCTGTTGAGTCTTGCTGTGCTCTGTCATTTAAAAATCTTATTATTTATCAAGAAGTAGAAAAAGCCAACCAGAATCAGTGAGGGGAAACTGTTTCATCACCAAACATAGGCAACTGTATTCTGATATGTTTGGCCCAATACAGAATTGCTAAGTTTGGTACAAGTATACATTGCTCCACAAGTCTTGGGTCTTCATGTTTCATGCATTGCACGGAAGCTGGAGTCATTGAGAGTGGGGTACAGGTTGAACGTAGCTGTTTGTGATGGCTACACTGTCTACACAAGCCTTGTCTGATATATCAGTGTTGTCTTGAAAACAAAGAACAAAATTTGTTTCTAGATGTACTTTATCTGTTTTCTAATCTGGTCCTGACACATAAAGGAACTGGGAGGACAATTATAAAGAAGAATTTCTAAGAGGTTCTCCATGGTACATTTAACCAGGTTCACACTAACAAACTGAGAAATAAAACTCAAACTAAAACTTTGAGAACTCTCAGTTCTTTAAACGTGATTGGTTGGGTTCCTTTGAAGTTGAAAGTTATCAAAAAATGATTACAGAAGCCTCATAGTTCTTAAAGCAAGGTAGCTAGAATTACATTTAAGAAATCATGGACCAAAGAGAAAGTGTTAGCTTATTAATTGGGACTGTAAGCAGACATAAATGAACTATTTGCTAAGACATTTACAGATGCCAGGAACACAAATGAATTTCCCCAGGAAGCAAAAGACCTATGATGGAACCAAGCCAGGTGATCAAAGTATTAGAACTGAAGCCTAGGGCTGGTGAGATAGCTCAGTGGACTAACCACCTTGTTAGGCAAGCACAGGGACCATGTTCAATCTCCGGCACCACATACGCCCCGGCCCTGCCCCCAGGCACACTGTGCTGGCCCCTGAGACTAGACAAGGTGACACATGCCTGTAATCCCAGCATTGGGGAAGCTGAAAACAGGAGGATCACTACACGTCCAAGCTGCATAGCGAGATCCTGTACCAAATATGCAGAAAATGAAGCCTGAAAAATTTCCAGGTCACATGGAGCCCATCCCATAATCATGAAATGGAGAAAGAAGAGAAGAGCCCTTTCACCTGTCCTTCATTTCTAAACAAACAAGGCTCTATACTGAAAGAAAATTCTAGCATATTTAATCTAGAACAATACAAATAAAGTTAGTTATGAATAAGATAATATCCATTGATTTTTTTAAAAAAAACAATTTTTTCCAGGCTGTAAATTCCTTAAGGTTTATTTGAAACCTATAAAATGAATCAATAAAATCCATCTTATTGCCATCAAATCATATTATAGTCACAAATGGTTTCCAAAATTTAGTATTTTGTTAGCAATAGATAATATTGTCCATGAATAATTTTCCTTAGAATGAGAAAAATGTAAGCATCTTAGACTTATATATTATGAATGGAAAATAAGGACTAATTGGAAACACATAAATATGCAAGGAGATAGGGGATGCTGTCACCACAGTCTGTTTCATGGGAGGAATAATTCATCTTTCTTTCAAGTACTCCCCAAGCTTCTCATTTCTGTTGTCCCTAAACTTCCCAAACTTCTTATTTCTGTTGCTTAATGGCCTAAAAGGCCAGAGACTCACCAAGTTATGGGTGCAGGCAACATTATGTCGGCTCTTAGTCCAGGAGCACCATAAACCCATCACTGAGCTCTTAATGTAATTTCCAATGTGCAGCCTCAGATCTCATCCCTGCGAATTTGTTTTCCTATTTTGCTTAAGATCCGAGGCTAATTTTTTTTTTCTCAATTGCAGAGTACCTCTGGGAGCCTGGGATTTTTTGTTACCTAGGCTCTTGGAATCTCCAATGTGGGTTGGCTTTTTTTAAACCTGACATCCTCCGGCTGTTGTTCACTGGGAGATACACAGGAGCTACTTGTAGCAGTGAGCAGCTCTACAGTACAGACTGGGAGATCACAGCTCCCAGCACATAAAAGCAATGCTGTGTCTTTTAGATGATTTCCCCAAATGCCTCAAGATGCTTAGTGAAAATTTAAAACTTCACTGAAACCAAACTATGTGTCTAGTGGAAGTAGGAAGATGGTGTGGGTATTGCTAAAAACATGAAATACTTTGTCAAGACACTTAGTAGTGGCAGAGAAATGCTGTGGCATTATCATGCACTAATCAAAAGAGGAAATCCACATAATACAAGGGATCACTGCAAGAGTTACTGATGTGAAGTCAGCACATGGAGCTGCCCGCACTAATGAGGTAACTTCAGTCGAAATTTCCTGCTATCAGCATCTTTTATGAGTGGAGCAGAGAGCTACAACGGTTCCCACACAATCCGGCAGGGGTACTTCTATTAACGGAATGCTAGCGCTGGGAAAGGATCATCATGATCTGAAGTGAAAAGAAATCTTAATATTTCAACTAGGCCAGGTTTAAGAGCCTATCTAGTTCCACCCTTATTTCACAGACAGGCAAATGGGTTCAGACGTGCATAGCTTGTGCCAATGTCCAGCGTAGTGCTCCTTCACAATGGCTTTGGAACCTGCCTAGTCTTTTTCTGTTTTCCTATTAGGTAGTTAGATAAATTGATATTGATAGGAGAGCTATGTTACTTTGCAACTTATTTAATAATGATGAAGAAGAATGGTGGTGATTGGCTCTTTCATTTCTAGATTTGAGGTCTTCTTAACACACCACGCTACCTTCCTATATAAGCAATTATTTTCTTATGAAGGTGATAAGTGATGCAGAAATACCATATTTTTACTGAATTTATGTTTCTTTCTATTGAGGTTAAGTGATATTTTGAGACAATCCTATAGGCAAGTAAGGTATTTTCCTTTAACTTTCCTGGGGTCGAAGGGACCTTAAAAAAAAAAAAAAAAGGAAATATATGTGAATGGCATGTATTTTAATATATGATTTAATAAAACCACTCAGAGACAAGGAAGTCCATTACATGGGACGGCACCACTCCTTTAACTCGTGATACATGAGTGGATCCCGTGTTTCCGTGTCTACACTCGAGAACGGGGCCATGGGGCTTCTGAGCCGGACCCGTGCCTGTTGAGGGCAGTTGTAATTCTCCAGTGTTAGTAGTTACATCTAACAATTTTTAATTTTTCAAGGTGAATGGGAAAACCAATCCTGGTTATCAGTCTTAAGGAAACAGCGGTCCCTCACTTGCCGCGGAGGCTTCCTTCCAGAACCCCCGCAGTAAGTGAAAATCAGTGAAGTAGCGGCGTCATATTTATTTTAGTATTTACATATATTTTAAGGTTTTATAAACTCTCCCCACACTCTTATAAACTTTTCCCACACTTTTAAAATCACTTCTAATATTCTTAACCATTTTCTAAACTTGTAAACCTACGTAATTTTAACAACATACGTATTCTGTATGGTACTGCAAAATCCCGCCATATAGCGAAAAATCTACAATAAGTAATTTAGATTAATATTTTTTGAAAACCCGTGAAACAGTCTATGAAAGTGGAACTGTGAAAGAATGAGGGATACTGTGTTCCTATTCACAGAACATTAGCACGGGGCAAGGATCATCATTAAGCATTTCAATTTATTCCTACAAGGCTCGCTTTCTCTTGGAGAAACATCAGCGTCATGCCAGGCTGGGTCCTGGAGGTTTGGAGACGTTGGTTGCTTAAGTACTCAGTGCATTTTTGTTCAGCTTCCTGTAGGAGCCTGCGCAGCTCATTTGTCCTTTACTTTGTTATGTGATCAATAAAAGCATTGTGTCTGTTGTAGTTTTGGGCTTAACAAGGGCAGAAATATAGTACAGGACACACATTTTATGAAATTATTTTTGTAATGCATCACCCAGAGAATCATATACAAAGAATGATGAAATCTCTCTACACTTTAAAAGCCAAAGATTTGGGGCTAGGGAGATGGCTCAGTGGAATGAGTGCTTCCCTGGCAAGTGCAAGGTCCTGAGTTCAATCCCCGGTTCCATAAATAAATAAATAAATAAATAAATAAATAAATAAAAGCCAAAGACTCCGGATGAAGACCTGGATCCTCCAAAATACCCTGCATGAGTCCAGCTGAAGATCTAGAGTTCATAGCAATGTCTCTGACGAGATGAGCTGGAGCCCTAGAGCCCACCACAATGTCTAATGCAGGTCTGCCTCATAGATCTGCACTGGCAAGGTCCCAAGATCACTGATGCAAGCTAGAAAGTCTGCGCCAGTGGGATGAAAGATCTGTGCCAGCAGGCTGAGGGATCTGAGCTGGAGCCAGGGAGCAAGCCTCAAGGCAAGAACCACAGTTCCCCTGAAAAGTATACCACAGTCACCCTCAGCAACAGTGATGTCCCAAGTTTCTCTGACAAAGAGGAAATCTGAGTTCCCATCAGTAAAGTCAACATGACGAGCTTCTCCAGGAGACTGAGCTGTGAACCATCTTCCCTTCTGAAGCTGGGAAGCAATGACCAAAGCTCCTGAAGGTGAACTGTAACTATTCTCAGCAACAATGATGTCCCAAGCTCCTCCTCCAGTGAGAACTGCCAAGTTCACCAGGAACTCCAGCATGACAAGGCCCACTAGCAGAATAGCCCAACAGAACCAGCAACTTCCAGTAGCTCCACCAGCTTCTCCAAACAACTTCCCTAACAGCCTCCCAGCAGCCTCTCCAGCTCTGCCTCTTATGCTGCTGACCACTGTCCTCAGGGGGGCCTCCTGCACCCAACAACCTGCTAGCCCAGTTCAGCTGGTGGAACAAGCTGACCACCAGTTGGCAATTGACCACAGCTTCCTTTTGAAAAATCTGAAAGTTGAGAGCCAAAGTCAGAAGGGACCCTGGGCAGTTAATCAAGAGTCAGAGGGGAGAAGCAGGAGGAAAGAAAGACTGGGAAGAAGAGAAATGATGAGTGAGCAAGCCCAGGATCAGCGCTGAATGAGGGAATGCAGGGAGCAGGGGTGATTGATTATTTTCAGCAGTATCACTGGCTGTGTCTGTCCCATTGAAAGGAAAGGCCAAGGGCAGAACAGGCAGTGAGGATGAAGTACAGTTGTGCAGAGTTCTGGGGAGAAACAAAGGTCAGAGTCCAAGGTCTGAAGTGAATCTGAGGAAAACAAAGATATCCCCTGGAATACGCCATCTGGGTCTGCCAGTGAGGCTGATGAAACTGGAGCAAAATGGGGGTGGGTAGAAAGGGAATTCAAACTCTGTAACTATTCCCTGGCCTCAGCAGTAGCGATTCCTAAGCATAGCTTCGCATCAGAAGGGTTGTAATCAGATTTCCAGGATGATAATAAGAAGATGCATTCTGATTTTGCAGAGAGAGGATGTCAATAATCTATGTGTTTAGAAAGGCACACCACTACAATATTCTGATGCATAACTGGATTGAGGCTACACTTTTCTGGAAATTCTTTCTAGAATGGATGTGATGATCAACTAATAATGTTGTAGGTTTAGAAAGCTCTCCACAATGCTAATAAATTTTCCTTTACCAGATTTCTTTGATTTGTATACAAGCACAGAAAATAAGAGGCAAGAGTTTAATGTCATACGACCAAGAAATAACCACTTGAAATAAGCAAACAGTGCTAGCAACATACAAATTCAAAGTTGAAATATAATTTTACCTTCCCAGTTTTTAATGGAAATGAGTCCTCACTATCTAAGGTCTGGGCATGTAAGAGAGACGCATTAGCCATCACTCAGAAAGGAATCCTTGTAGTATTTTATAAAGGATGAGTGATGCTTCCTAAACCTAGCACAAAATGTGCCATACATTGTTAAACATTTTATAGCTCATTAGAAGTAACGCTGAATATTTTCATGCACCAGAGAAGATACGTTTATTATGAGGCTGTTGTTGGAACAAAGAATCCTTGATTTCAGTTCAAGGAACCTGGTTCCTAGCTCTCATTCTTCTACTGACTTGCTGGGCCAACCACACTCTTCTCATGCCTATCCCAGAGAGAGGGGCTGTGTCACCATGGTTCTCTGAGACCTAAGAGTCCATGATGCTTGCCCTGTGCCTTCTATTTCACAGAAAAGAGTAGGCAGATGTTGACCACCCTATCATAGTAGGCAGAAAATCCTTCAATGCAACTAAAAACATTATTTCTAAAAATGTTATTAATAGTCTTTAGATCAACCACCCTGGATAATTTGGATTGAACCTAAGCCCCCATACATGTAAGGAAAACACTCTACTACTAAGCTACATATCCACCCTAAGTAAATCTCTTTAATATTTTTTTAAAAAATCCATCATCCTGCTTTTCTATTCCCTTCTTCTACCTTTCCCCTTCACTGCCCTAACTTGTTATTCTTCATACGTTCATTTAGTGAGTATTTATTGACACATATTATGTTGAAAACATTGGCCTACTTAATAGGAAAATCTACTCCCAGGGAATTTACAGATCAATATCAACAATGAGGAACACACAGGGACCAAGAAGCTTGAAAGAATATATTATGAAAGAGTACAGACAAATTCAGGCCAGAGAGCTAATGTTTGATGTGACTTGAATTTGAAGAGATGGTATCTAAGGCACATCTTAATCTTCAGGTAGGATTTGGAAATAGAACTTCGATGGAGCACACCATTCTAGTCATAGGGAAATGAAGTATGGTAACATGTGTAGCAGCCAGCGAATACTTCAGTTTGAGGTACAGGACGTGTGAAGGATCCTGGAAAGCTGAGGTGAAAAGAAGAGTTTGATGAGTGATCCTGGTGAAGCACCTCTGGTGAGGCTCAGGGTCTGGACTTTTTAGGAAACCTCTGTCCACCAATCAGGCCATTTCTGGGCTTGTTAATTTCTTATTTCTGCCTGCAAAGTGCCTTTGCTGTGAGCTGTGACCACTACCGCTGCACTATGCATGTGTTTCCTCTCACGAGGGCTTACTTTGGCAGGGTGTTTGGTTGGTGTGGTACCATTGAAACTTTGCCTTGGAGATGTGGTCCTTGATGCTAAAGGTTAAGATCCATCTTTCTACTGTTTTGGTCTTTTCTCTTGGGCTCTGGTTTCATTAATTCTGAATCCACTCCCTTCAGTATGCTTCAGGACGGTGGTGGTGTTGGAAGGAGACCCTGTTGCTTGAAGAGAGAGAAACCTTAGATGCCAGAAGCCTTAGATGTGCTAGAAACTTTAGATGCCCAGAACCTCAGCTTTTTTTCAATCTTAAAAATTATATTTAAGAGGGGCTTGCAGGTTAGCTCAGTTGTTTAATTGTCTGCTGTGGCAAACCCAGTCAGGTGCAGCAGACAGAGGTTCGATCCTCAGCTCCCCATGCCTTACCAGACCTGCCTTTAAGGCAGCATGAGCCGGCCAAGAAAAAAAAATGGTATAGAAAAGTACACAAAAACACAAGCACACAGCTCATTGGATTATTAAAAGTTAACAAGCTGGTTGTTTACTGGAAAGCCTCAAGAGAGTTTTTCCCAGACTCTTGGTGTCCCTCAATATAGAACTGAGCAGGACACTGAGAAGTGAGGAGCAAGAGTAAGATTTACTAAATGGAAGTAACAAGAGTAAGTAAAAGAAATAGAGGAGATTCATGCCATGGGTCCGATGACAAGAGCCTCAGAAGTGGCCCTGACAGGGATAGGCACTGGATCTGGTAACCCCTCCTGGGGTTATGGGAGCACCTAGAGCTAATGATTCTCAGTATTCATGATCTATAGGGCTACCTCACTCAGCCCCTCAGGGGGAGTTTTGAGCACACAAGTCTTTTAGAGGAAGTATTACAGCCTTTAAAAACCACTGGGGGTGGGGTGTGGTCCTGTAGCTCAGCAAACTAAAACACCTGCTTAGGGAGAGTGCAGTGGCCAGGGTTCCATCCCTGGCATGCTGTGCGGGCCCCGCCCTGGGGCATGCTGAGAGGGTAATTGAGACTGGGCATGGTGGCACGCAACTGCAATCCCAGCACCTGGAGGAATGAAAACAGGATAATCACTATGACTCCAGTCTACATAGTGAGCACCTGTAGACCCTGTACTAAATATAGAAAAAGAAAAAAAAAAAAAAAAAAACCACCACTGTGCTTTTGAGCTTGCACATGGAAAGACAGGGTGATCTTTATTTATGAGGCTTTCGATATTTTGACTTAGTCATCCTTGCTCTGTCTTCTCAGTTTTTGTCCCGTGACTTTCTGTTATTTTCCTGTCCTTGTCCTGTCTCCTTCCACATACTCAGAAGCTATTACCTGCGTGATAAAATAGAATACACCTAATGTATCAGAAAGTGACTAAAACCACACCCTTCTCCCTCCCAGACAGACTGCCACCACCAAGGACTGGTAGTGCTACTTTGGAATTTCTTTCAAAGCTTCATGCTGTCTGTCTCACAGGTAGCCCCTTCATTTACAGACTTGTTGCCACTCCGCGAGATTGTGTGGGTTTCTGGAAGCTTCACCTTAGAGAATAAACTAGAACTGAGGTCGGCCAGATAGCTCAGCAGATTAAAGCACCTGTTTAGGCAGACGAAGGGATCAGGGTTTGATCCCTGGTGGCCGACGCTGTCCCTGTCCCCACGACTAGCTGAGAGGGTGATTGACACTGAGCATGGTGGAGTAAGCCTGTAATCCCAGCACTTGGGAAGCTGAAAACAGGAGGATCACTACGGGTCTGATCTACTTAGTGAGACCCTGTAGACTCTGAATTAAATACATTAAAAAATAAATAAATAAACCAGACCTAGCCAGAATTACATGGTAATACCTCCTTGCATCATAGTGAGACAAATAGTTCACGTTAATTCCCCAGTCTCCAAGCTCCCTGTTCTACTTAGCAGGCTCCTCTAGTAACCATTCTGTCGATCTCTTTTAGCTGTTTTGATTTGCCTCTATTGAGAGTAAGTTTTCTGTATAATTTATTTTTTATACTGCTTAATTATTTTCCAAGAAACTAATAGGTGAGTTTCATTCCAAGTGAAGGTGCCCCCTGCACATGAGTTAAAAGATTGGATGCACCATGTTGTGCGGTCCAACTGCATCAGGGGAATCTGGAACTGGTAGAAGTTGGGGAACTCTGTTCGATCCTCAGCCTTTTCTTTTTGCATTTTCCTTGGTTTTGGCCATTCTCTCATGAGCACCTTCTGCCATCTTCTTCCCAAACCTTCTTTTAGGTGACGGTTCTCTAAATTCATCCGCACAAGTGTTTAATGAACTCATAAGTGAAAATGAGATTTTTTTAAAGTTAAAAATTTAGATCTTCAGTAGCAGTCTCCAGACTTACTCTACTCTAAGAAAGCAATTTGTTAAAACATGCACAAAAGTGTAACAGTGAATAAAAACCACCACAACAAGTATATTGGTTAACATTCCGAGCATGTATAACCCAAGAACACGGCTAGGTTTTCTTTCCATTGCTATTCACTTCAGTGAATCCACAGACATGAGCAGATGGCCAGAGAGTTACAGGTAAATACAGATTATACATACAAGTTTCGGTTCACAAAGGTCACATGTCCAGGTACATAAATCAGCACTGTGCCTCAAGAATTATGGCCAAACTTTTTAAAAGGCGAAAGTGTAAAATTACACATAGAAAATATGAAGAGATGGACTACACTCTTCAAAAATCAAATGTGCTTATAACAAAGAGATGTATGACAGCTATAGGATTCAATTGGTAAGACTGCAAAATGTGAACTTTCTTATCTTTCTTTGACTGGTAAGGGATGAACCTAAGGCCTTCATGCTAACCACATTCTCAGCCTTCTCTTTAAAAATTCAATTTGTGACATAATCTCTCTAAGTTGTATGAGCTGGGCTTGAACTTGTAATCATCCTTCCTTAGGCTCCCAGAGTGCTAGAGTTACAGGCATGTGCACCCAGGTCCAGCTTAATGGCTTTTGATAGCATATAATGTTCTAAGCCAAAGGAATTATTTTCTCATTGGATATACTTGTGATACACATTACTGGCTCACTAAGATAAATAATTTATATTTTATCCCCTCCCATTCTAATCAAAATGAGCCATTTTAAATTTACACATTTGATTGTGTATTTCTAAAGTTCTTTGTTAGATATGGCCATAAATTTAGCGAATGTGCTTGATATTTTATGTTACAAGCTCCTAGCTCCTAGTTTGCATTTAGAATATGTTCTGCTCTTCCCGTGTTTGATGTTTTCTTCTAACGTCTAATGAAAATTCTGTACTGCTGTCAAAATTCAGAAAGCACAGTTATCATTTCGCCATGGTAGTTCAAGAAAATTTAAATTAGATTTGTACTCCTCAAAATCACAGTCTGTTTAGGCATAAGCAAATTACATGCAAATAATGTAGAAAATATCAGGTATATTTGTTCCACTAGGGTATGACCTTTGGGAAAATAATAGAGTGTCTGACTACTGCAGGAGGTGTGGAGAGGTCTGGCTGAATAGAAATCATCTGAATACAGAAACTCTAGCTTCTTTATGTAATTGCTGAGGTCAGAATTATATTCTTACTCTGATGCCTAAAGGGGGCAGCCAAAAAATTTAGCCCCACAGAAATGCTTCAGGTCAAAAGATAGGAGACATTTTTCATCATACTTTAGTACTAATCTTGTTAAACTGAAGCAGAGAGGGACATCATGTTAAAAACGCTATGTGCAGAATAGAACTTGCCACTCCAATCTAAGCCCCTTCGAAATGGCTCAATTTTATGTCAGGCGGGAGCTGTTGTCATCTGTGTTTGAATGGATTTGAGGCTAAGAATGCTGCATTTCACCTAGATTAGCACATTGTAGGCAACACATTATGCTAATTATGCTACCTATAAGAAGCTATTTCAAAGTAAGGGAAAAGGAGTCAGGAAGTCCCATTATTTGGCAAGAGAGGCTTTTCCTGAGGGCCAAACACACTGTTGTCAGTACGGTGTAATTTAGGCAGTGCTGCGCACAGTTCTCAGTCTCAAAGCCGGTCATCCTTTGACCAAATCTATGCTTCGTGGAAGTGTTTCACACACCCGTTGGTCCTCTAGGGAGATCTTATGGTATGAGCTCTGCCAGGGCTCAGGCTCTCAGGCTGCCCCAGAGAAACTACATCGAGATGGCCAGAAAAGGCAGAGTGTTAGGATTATGAAGGCAGTGCGATTTTAATTTATGTTCTAGTGTATTTTTATTAGGATATGTTTGCAATACATAATGATCCCATTCACCACAGGGAGTCAGCCCATGTAGTTAACATATCAATCTCTTTCCCTCCTTCCATCTCTCCATCACCTTCTCTCTTACAACAGATGTCCTTATTTCTTATTACCTCTTATTTTTCTCTTTAACTGATTTATATTTTGGGTTACTTCTATAAAAGGAATCATTTAAGCTAGCATGCCTGATTTATTTCACTTAACATTTGGGTCTCAAGGTACACTGATTTTCCTACAAATGACTCTTTGGTCCTCCTTGATGGCAGAGTAGTGCTCCTTGGGTTTGGATTTTTCATTAGGTACATCTGAGTGAAAAGATGAGGGTGAGCCAAGCATTTGTACAGTTTATTTTCCCAAACTGTTACAGTGAGGTGATAACTATACTTTCTGAATTTTGACAGCAGTACAGGGATTTTCATAAATATCAACGAAACGAGGAGCAAGTAGGCACCAAGAAAGTTGAGGGCTAAAATGAGAATAAAGGCAATCCATGTTTCATCAAAATTTTTAATATCAAGTAAGATAGATTTAGGCCTTTTCTCCCTCATCTTTTCCCATTTGATATTTAACTTTGTGAAAAGTCAATATGCAGAGTTCCGCTTGGGAGAAACATTTTATTGAAACATTATTTTAGCTTGATTTTTCCAACTAAAGAAACATGGTTCATTTTTTTTTTCTGCCAAAATTGTGTCCATCAAAGAAGAAAGCAGTGAGTTTAAATGCTGGCATTGTAAACCATGAGTGAAGAGATCTTAAATCATCACACTAATCATCTTCATGTTTGGAAAGTAGCAACACTACCCTTGACGAGGTTTCTGACCATGAGCCTCTCTACGTTTACATCTGTGTATGAGACAGTTGAGTGCTGGTACATGGTAAGTGTTCAGCACTAGCCAATAACATTACTATCGACACAGCTATCTTTCTGTGACAAATTCTGAAAATTATTTCCTTTTTGCAATAAACTTTTAAAGTCAGAGCTAATACAAATAATGTTATTTCATTTTTTAATGCATTTTTGAAGCCAGGACCACTGGTTTGTCTTATTTTTTTTCTTTCAAATGGCACAAATATATGCAGAGTTAATATAATATGAAGTCTATTAAGAGAAAAATGGTCTTTTTTTATCAAGACATGTAAAGATTCTTTGTTTGAAAGCTGATGCAGTTCTTTTTTTTTCTTCTGTATTTTTAGGGAAAGTTCTACAGGATGTTCAGGGTGTTCAGGGCCTCACTACTAGATCAGACTCATAGTGTTCCTCCTGCTTACAGCCTCCCAAGTGCTGGGATTACAGCCACATGCCACTGTGCCCAGGTTCAATTGTTTTCTTAGTGTGCCCCAAGGGTGGGGTCAGCACGGCAGGTCTGGGGATCGAACTCCCTGCCCCTGTGTCTGTTTGCAGGTGCTTTAATCCGCTGAGCTATTTGCGTGTAATGAAAGGTACATGTGACTTGCTTCTCCTGGCTTTGAGGCAGGGGTCTTTGCTTGCTGAGGCAGAGGTCTCCACATAAGAATATCTTCAGTTTACAGAGCAGAAGGAGCTGATGTTCCGGGATCGGAAGTTCTCAGTGTAGGCAGGAGAAATGCATGAAAACAATTACAATTTCTTACGTAAGTCACAGAACTCATTCCTTACACATTGTAAAATCCTTTTACTATCTTATGATCAAACCAAAATTTAAAAATATTTCTTCTTTTCTTCTATGTTACATATTAAGGTAGGAATCTTGACTAACGCAATGCCTCCTTTTTCAGTTAATACATTACTTTAGATTGCTGTTTCTGCCCTTATTTTGTGCCTTGTGATACTCTTACACCAAGCTAATCTACAGATTTCTCCAGCCCAACAGTTGGCAAAAGAATTGGGGATTATAGCTGAGGAAATTAAAGGTTCTGGGACACTGAGCATAATAGAACAAAAGGTGACAGGAATTATTATGTTTGAGATTAGGATGCTATATCAAAATTAAGTAAGAATGGATTTATTTTACCTGAACTTTAAAGCCTTTGGCCTTTATCAGGAGACACTCATGGGGGAGAGGGAAATTGATCATCGATCCTGTTCTCTTGCAGCTTCTCTTCTGAGTTTCACTGAGAAACTTACTTTAAAATTGCAGGTAGATGTTCCTTATTATGTCAAAGTCGGTAATCAAGATTTCAATTTATTGGAAAGCAATTAACAAATGTTGTCACCCTGGGTTATGGCTCTTGGATGTTTCCTAAAGATACTTTTAGCTTCTATATTTTCATCGTTTACAACTGATAACTGTTAAATTTCTAGATACTGAGAGCTGGCCAAATAGCTCACCAGATTAAAGCGCCTGCTTAGGCAGATGCAGAGGCCAGCAGTTCAATCCCCAAGCCTGTTATGCCAACCACACCCCCACTGGGCATGGTGGTGTGCACCTGCAATCCCAGCACTTGGGAGGTGTAAACAGGAGGATCACTATGAGTCCACGCAGTGAGACCCTGTACACCCTGTATATCCTGTCCTAAATACAAAATAACCCAAAAATTTCTAGGTACTTTGTTTTTCAGGACTTTTATTCTACCTTTTCAAGTGCTTTCTATAAGTAGCACAGTGCCTAATACATACTGCAGAGGTTTCTGTTGAAGGACTGTATTCATATAGCAGTGAAACTTTTCGAAGAGCTTACTTTGGAGTTAGGGATAAAGCTCAGATGTAGAGTATTTGCCTGGGATATGAGAGGCCCTTGCTTTTGCTCTCTGGTACTCAGACAGGGAGGAATGTGAGTGGAGGGCAGAGGATATTTTGCCTTTTATTATGTAATGTAGAAAGACGTTAGTAGCCTGACTACATTGGCACTTGATTTAGGAGAGCCTGTAGTTTTCAGAGTTGGGGATACCCAGATTTCAACCTTATTTTATTATATGTGAGCTGGAAAATTAAAGTAACTTCTCTTAGTCTCAAGTTTCTCACAAGGCAAGGAAGGACGCCTTTCCCTCTGTTCTAAACTCTGAAGAGATGAAGCAAAAAAAAAAAATCAATAGTGCTGGCAGAAAATATGGGACACATGCAGATAGGGAACTGTTGGGAGAGACCAGCTTAGTACTAAAGTACAGACAATATCAAAGGAAGCCTACAAGGCCTTGGGAAGCCTCCCGGGGCTAGCAGCAGTGGAGACTCAGTGCTGTGCCTAGGCTTGAAGGAGCTTGGGGAATGAAGAGTTGCTAGAACCCAGAAATAGTGCGGTGCTGTAAGAGAGCATCCTCGTGAGCTGCGTCGGGAAGAGGGATGTAGCTAGACAGGAGCCAGATGGGGAGAGACAACCAGAAGATAAGCACATTGGCTTCACCGTGTGGGTATCCCTCCCTTTCCTAATAGGGATTCAGATGGCCAAATTCACGGAGAAGGAAGGCTGCTAGCACAGTTCAAATAGGTTAGCTTCCGGTGAGCAGAGCAGGGTGGAGCAGAGAGAGCCTGCCTGCTGCATTTCCTGTCAATCTGTGCATTGGCCACGAGCAATAGTGCTGTGACTTAACTTGCAGGGTGGCCACACAAGGTATTGTGCCAAGTGCAACACTTTTGAAAATAAGAAGGGATGCGAGTATCAATTATTAAAGCAGGACAACAGGAATAAAAAAGAGTTGGGTCAGAGGAATCACAGCTCCTTGCACCTGACTTGAACAGCATCTAAATGTAGGTATGTGTTCCTCTTGTTCCTTCACCACGTCTGTCCCATTTCTTTCATCTTGTGGTAGAGTGAGTGCTTTGACAGCAATGATTGGAGTATTTTAATTGAACCATCTAGACTCATCCCCTGTGGCAGGCTTACCAAAGTTGGTAGTTATTAATGAGTTTCCTTTCAGAATCTGCTAGAAAATGAGAATGATTTGGATTATTTTTTTATACTTGACTACAGACTGTCTACTTTGGTAGTCTTCCCTCTGCTTAGAAACCCATTCTTGGGTAGCAAATACAGAAAGGCAATGGGGAGTCTGTAACTCAGAAATGGGATGTGTATTCTTTGCATGAGAAAAGTTAGTGAACTATTTCTTTTCTCTTGCTATGGTCTTTCTGCTTTTTAAAAATATGTTATACCGAATTATTTCACGTGGTGGGTGCTTTGTTCTGAAAACTGACCCGTGACTTGCATTTTTAGTTTGTATAACTGTTGTGGAATGACCAGGAGTGGATTTAAACATCATTATATATGACATCAAACAATAAAAAAGGATATTAATGCATATAGGAAATTAAGAATATCAACAAATATGTCTGTATATGGTGACAAGTGCATATAAATTTAAAGATAAAAATAATTGCATTTCAGCCAAGAAAATGTCAATATGATCATGTGATGAAGTTCATGCAGAACAAAGGAAACTAATTGTGCAAGTGATATCTTTCTCTCTCTCTCTCTCTCTCTCTCTCTCTCTCTCTCTATCTATCTATCTTAGGACTTTTCCCAACCTTATCTATTTGAACTGATTGGAAAATAAATAGTCCTAGTGATTTCAGCTTCTCAATATTCCAACTTTTATATTAGCACTTATATTACCCTCAATGTGCTAACAGTGTAACATCAATAACTTGCTGTTTTCCTCTGCTCACCTACTGACTTTCTTGAAAGCATTTCCTTTGTTCAGCTTGAATGCATCGGTTTGATTTAAGATTCTTGCCCTGTTACTTTGCCATCCATCCATATTTGTGCAAAGTTTCCCCAAGGAGTGACTTTTTCCCTTTCCCCCAGAGACTTCTTCTTAGTTAAAAATTGGGAGATTCACTTGACTGTGACTTTAATTAGTTTGGGTAACATATGGCTCACTCAGATTTAGTATTTTGCAAACTTACTAGAAGATGGGGTGAGATCCTTGGAGAAAAATGTTAACGAATGTTCCAGTGAGTTCTTCCTAGCACTTCTTGAATTCACTGCCAGAAAAAAAATGGGAAAAAGAATCTAATAATAACAAATGCTCATGATGCTTTCAAAAAAGGGAACCCTGTTGTACTACTGGTAAAAATGAAAACTAG
The DNA here is from genome assembly GCA_002564285.1 of Tympanoctomys barrerae. Taxonomy (NCBI): domain Eukaryota; kingdom Metazoa; phylum Chordata; class Mammalia; order Rodentia; family Octodontidae; genus Tympanoctomys; species Tympanoctomys barrerae. Next base: position 2,914 of record NDGN011459832.1, on the reverse strand, counting down.
TACAGCACTTCTGGAAGTCAGTGTGAAGATTCTTCCAAAAACCAAAACTACAAATTCCACTGGACCCAGGTATTCCAGTCCTAGGTATTTTCTTAAAGGAAGTAAAGACAAAATATTACATTTATACATGTAGACTTTATTTATGCCAGCACAATTCATAATAGCTAAATCTTGGAAATAGCTCATATGTCCATAAAAAGATGAATGGACAAAGGTAATATAGTATCTACACACAATGGACTACTACCCAACCATAAAGTAAGGTAAACTTGAGTCATTTGTAGGAAAAATGCATGCACCTTGAGATCATAATGTTAAGTGAAATAATCAAACCCACAAACTCAAATATTGTATGCTTTTTCTTATATAAGAAAGCCATATTGTAAATGATCATCAAAATATATGATAGGTAGTAGGAAGAATGGAGGTACACCTTTCTCAATAAAAAGAAGGGGATCAGGAACTGGAGAGAGGAAGGGAAATGGGATGAAGAAAACAATTAAGAAGTACTATGCTCCTGTGCCAACTCTCCTCTAGGAATTAAATATTAATGTGTACTAATAATGAAAATAAGGAACTTACAGAATTTCCAAATGCATATTAAATACAAAATATTTATTTAGTACTAGATAATATATTTTTAAATCTCAAGGTGCAAATTAAAATATATTAACAACGTAACTACTACATAAAAGTAAAGCAAGACAAGACCTTGTAGAAAATGAATAAATAAATAAGATTTAAAAATAATTTAAGGGCCTGCCAGATAGCTCAGTGGACTAAAGCACTGGTGTGCCATGCTGGCCCTGTCCCTGGGGTGCACTGAGACAGCGATTGAGACTGGGCGTGGTGGTGCATGCCTGTAATCCCAACTCTTGGGAGGATGAAAACAGGAGAATCACTAAGAGTCTGATCTAGGTATTGAGACCCTGAAGACCTTGTACTAAATAAATTTTTAAAAAATTAAAAATAAGACATTGGAGGGGATTGTGTGCTAGGTGGTCTTCAAAGATCTACATGTTGTAGAACTGCAGAGAGCCCTCTCTCTACATTAGGAAAGGTCTTTTGGAGGAAGTGATTTTCAAGCAAAATCTGAGTAACATAGGACTCCGCCCCTGATGAAGCTATGATATGAGAAGTCCTTTCTCCTCATTGCACAGGGTTTAGGGACAGAACTGATGTGGCACATTCCAGGCTCCTAAGCAGTTGGAGTATGTCAGGAACCGAGTGCTACATGAGGATAGAAAGGGCCTACCTAGTAAGTCTTCTTGTATTTTGCAAACCAGGATAAGGACATTAGTGTTTATTGTAAGTGCTGTGAGTGGTAACCTGATGAACATATTTACAAGATCACTCAGACAGATGAGTGAAGAATTAGCCATGAGTAATCAAGAGTGGAAGCCTAGATCCGGGGAGATAGCTCAGCAGACTAAGTGCCTGCTTAGGCAAGCACAGGGACCACGGTTGTATCCCTGGCACCATAGTGCCGGCCCCACCCCTGGGTGCACTGAGCCAACAGGCGTGGTGGCACACTCCTATAATCCCAGCCCTGGGGAGGCTGAAAACAGGAGGCTCACTACGAGTCTGAGCTGTGTAGTGAGACCCTGTACCAAATACATCTAAAAAAAAAATGAGTAGAAGCCTATACACCTTTGAAAATCCATTAGAATAACTGGTGGCATCCAGAGGGCAGAGATGACAGAGACAGGTATAAGTGGACAGAATTGCTTTATCTATTTGGTACAGGTATGTTTCACATCAGGAAACAGCCTCTATGATTATATAGTAGGTAACTGGTATCCGATAACTCTTATTAGGATCATAAGCCTTAGTGAAGAACATAAGAGGGATTTTTATTTGCCTTTGCTGTATTGTCCTCCCCTTGCTGAGCTTTCTTGGCCTGCCATTCAGAAGTGAGACATTCTACTCCTCTCATAGGACCCTGTGAAGCATGTTTCCCAGATCCACTTCTCAGTGTGCTCCCCCTGACGGAATGCCATGCATTAGCCCTATTTCCTGCATCAGTCCCATGGCATCATCATTTATGTTTTTTTATTCTATTTTAGAAAAAAAGGTAATGGGAACTTCTGAAGCCAAGTCCAAGGAATGACAAGTATGACAAAAAGGAGTTGCTACAAGTTGCTTTGGAGGATGTAAAGTGTGGATACAGTTCACAAGGAAGAAGGGGATTGACAAGTCACCTTAGACAGAGCACAGCCTGTCAATGAATTACTCCTCACCCCCTCACAAGAAAGCAAAGGTTTCTTCTTAGCCCAGATCTGATATTTGATTAAATATTTAGAAAGAGTTCCATGGTCAAGTTTGACACGATAGGAAAGTGGAAGGACAAAGAGAGAATCGGAGAGACGAGAAGAGTTCCTCTTGCTCTTGGAAACAAAAGTAAAATAAAACATGATAAAGCTCAGAAACCAAAACCAAACCTTACCAAATAAAATAATCTCATTCTACAAACAAAGATTCTACCAGATTTGATAGAAAAAACACTGATTTAGAGTCAGGTAACGCTGAGTTTTGAATCACTACTCTGCACTATACTCATGTCCTAAAAGACGATGTGGTCTATGAGTTCATTTCCTCATATTCCTCATATATAATGTGGAAATGTAAGGTTGAAATTGTAAGGGCTGGCGAGACAGCAGACAAAGTGCCTGCTTTGGCGAGGGCAAGGATCAGGTTTGATCCCAGGTCCTGAAAGCTGTGCTGGCTCTGCCCCTGGAGTGTGCAGAGCCAGCGACAGAGTCCCAGCATGCTGGGACTTATATAATCCTATAATAAGTGCACACCTACAATCCTAACACTAGGAAGGCTGAAAACAGGAGGATCACCATGAGTCTGAGCTGCATAGTGAGACCCTATACCAGATACACATTAAAAAAAAAAAGACAGAAAGAAA
>NDGN011459829.1:0-11354 GCA_002564285.1 Tympanoctomys barrerae | reverse complement strand
CTGTTTTGAAACTGTCTCATTGCTATTTGTTTCTCAATAAAATTAATAAAAAATAAATAAATATAAAAATGATATATTAGAAAAGGAACAAAAATAGATAAATGAAAGCTGCAGTTTTTAATGACAGCAACATAGAAATACATAAATTGCCTCTTAAAACTGAGTGGCATAGAAAGGACGGTCTTCTCAGATGCGTCATGCTGCTAATTTCTGCCCTGGAAGGTGGGAGGCCTTAGCAGAATTCCCCCATACAGGCAGCAAAGGCAGCAGTAAGGCCAGCTGGAGGAGGTGCCCATTCTAAAAACAAATCTTAATGGAATGCCTTTTAGACATTACACACAGAAGTCATAAATAGATCATTAGCATTGAAAGTAACTTTTATTGTGCTTACAAATTTCCTCTTTGGGGAATGACTGGATGGGTAAAAGAGATTTTGGTTATAAAAGAACATTCAATTTACGTCTTTTAAAATTGATGTTAATTTTTTATGGGGATTGGAAAGTATCAGAAGATATAAGTGAAATTCTCTCCACACAAATGTCCAGACAAGCACCTACCTACAAGAAGAAATTTTATGTTGATTGAAAATGAAAGATTTCTACTCACTTTATCAATATCTGTTTTCACTAGGATTTTTTAAAGTTATTATTATTATTATTATTATTATTATTTTCATTTATGTATTTGGTACAGGTCTCGGACTCATAGTGATCCTCCTGTCTCAGTCTCCCCAGTACGGGGGCAAGAGGCTCCCCAGACATTCAGGGATGTGTCACCATGTCCCGATTTGGTGGCCAGCCTGGCACATCCAGGGTTCCAGGGTAGGCATACCATGCGGAACCTGGGATTGAACCTGGATCCTTATGCTTGCCAGGTAGGCTCTTAGATCACCGATCTATCTCCGTGGCCTAATGTATTATTTCATTGAAAAACACTTTGTGGTCATTACAGGAAATCAGAAAGTACAGACAGCAAAAAAGGTAAACAAATGTAAATACTCATAATCCAGAAACAGCTACTCTGTAGCTGCTGAACTCTCTCACATGCATGTGTCCCCATGTCACCAAAACAGATACTGTTTTACCAAAGCCCTTAAACTTCATGTGTTGCCGCTGTCCATACTAATAAATGACTATTTTTAAACTTGGAGACAAGAAAGCTATCTGTGGATCAAAGTTCTGTAGTACAGAATTCACTCAATGAAACCTTGGTGTCTGAGCAATATGCAACTTTTGAATGCCATTTATAAGGAATTTACAAATCATTTGCTTAGATCTTCCCAAAACCGAGTGACAGAGGAGGAGCAGGTCCCATTGCAGGGGACAGAGCCAGTACTGTTAACGTTCGTCTTGGGCTGCCCATGTGCTCACCAAGTTCATGACCAGCTGGTGGGTCAATGAGCTTGAGCTGCCCCTGCATCCCCTGGGTACAAAGCCTACCTGGCCCTACCTGGCTGGTTTCCTTCCTGGTATCACTGAGAACACTGCTCACGAGCAACCTCCTCCAGTGTCTGCCCCCCAGCACCGTTGGCCCCTTCCACCCTGGACTTTGCTTCTTGCTCTCTTCCCGAGCTGATCTGCAGCTGTGACCCCTCACCCAGCACAGCATCTAGGAGGTATCAAGTGCCTAATAAGGTTTACTGCCCCTGATGCAACATTTTGCCCATTCCACATGCTTTGATTGGTATATCTCTCTTCTGAAATCCACTCTTTTATTCTTCAGATAGCTCCAGTGCTGTTCCACTGGGTGTCAATAAGCACGTGTCCATCTGTGCAGCTATCAACAGCGATGGGAAGAAGCTCTGACATCATGCTCAGCTGCTCAAGTGAGGTCAGAAAACCCACTCCAGGGTCCGTCCAAACAAAACCAAAGAGCTGGTCGAATTAGACTGCATTTATTTTTATATGTAGGGGGCAATTAATAAAACAAAATAAGATGACATAAATGGTAGGCCAAGCAACCATAATTTGAGCTTAAAAATAAGCTCCTGAAGAACAGTTGATTTTTAAAAAGATTCGCTGAATGAAGAAAGAAATCAATAGTTTCATCTTATTTGAATAACCAGAGGACAGGAATTTGTTCAGCCCTAACCACTTATTCTCTGTACATGCCGGAAAATAGTGGGGTTCAACTTTGTCGTTTACTGCTAATTATCTTTGGTGTCATTTATAAGCATGGCCCAATAGTAAAGCCCCCTAGTGGCCAGTGGCGGGTAACTTAGCAGCTCTACACAGCTGAGTTTTTGTTTAAGCACTACTAGTCAAAAGCACTTAAAAATAAGCTTCTCACAAACGCCTAAAAGTTGCACATTTGGAATGTTTATTCTCTTCTAAGTATTTTTGGTCTTTCTGTATTCACAGTCGTAACTCCTGCAGTGAGGTCAAGGGCGCTCAGACTGCATTTCTGCATCTATCTTCTTGATAATATGGTCTACTCTAAGGCCTTTCTGTTTCCTGATCATTTTATCTCAGCAAAACTCACCTAGAGAACGTCTCATTATATATTATTGCATATATTTCCTGGAATGCTTTTATCATCAGTTTTCCCCCCATTTGATTTTGCATAGTGTTGACTTGATCTATTTGTAAATGACTTCTTCTAAATCCAAGTTTAGTTAAAGAACAGCTAAAGTCATTACAAAACTATTAAATATTGTTTGAATAGTGCTGCGGCAAACATGACTATTTCTCAAATCTTAAACATAAAGCAATAATATTATATCTTTTTGAAAATATTGGACTTTTTAACTTAGAAAAAGACAGCAAATTTTATTATTTTTGTCTTTTAAATATATTTACTGCAGATTCTCCTAAAATCCATCTTCTTAAAAAGTAAAATGTACTATCTAAAGCTTTTCTGTAATGAGAGTATTGAGTTTCTCACATAAATGGAAACATTTTAATGATCCTTTTAAAGGAAGCACTAAAAACAACACACATAGCCCTCGGTTGACTCTGCCTGTGTATAGAGTAACCCTGTGCTCAAGATTCACATTTCATCCGCCGACCGAGACAACTTCATAGCATTTCAGTAAATGTAAACGCAAATGAAAGACAGTGATGAAAACTAAGTGGCTGATGGATTTTATTTTGTGATTTTAGTATTCTCCCACCAGTTTATGTAGTTTATTTTCACTAATCCTTGTTATCTCATTTCATTGTATTCCTTTCAATAGATGAGTGACTTTGATCATCTTTCAAAAACGAAAACACACATAAGCCATATGTACCCATATTTTACTGAACCCTTTTGTATAGAACTGGGAAAAATTAAAAAGGACACATCTTTCTCTTTCCAAAACACGGCATGTGCTTCATTGCTTTCTACACATAATTTCTAGAAGCTTCTTTTGTTAGTATTAGTACCAGGTCACTCTAGCCATGTAAATTCTTGTACACAAAGAGTAGAAAAAGACTTTCTTTGCAAGGATTTCAGTTCTTTTCCAAGTCATGGTTTATATTACACACTTTAAATCAGGGAAATTTAGAAATTATCTGTTGTCTGATTAGGTAACTAGCAAAAATACCTTTTAAAATGCTTTCTGAACTCAACTACAAGGGTCCCTCATACATCCCATCTTCCCTTGCATATTTGTAGGACTTAACATATTACAATGAAATATGACTGGTTTATTCTGACAACTTTATTTGGGGCTTTAACTGTGGAGGAAGTGGAAAATTTTAAACATTTGAACCAAACAGATTAGAAAGATCACCTCTAGGCTTCCTTTGTGTGGGAGAGGAGTTTGGCTCTCACGCACCCCTGGCTCACGCCTTCCCCAGTCAGCAGCTGCCCCACTCCGCCACACGCATAGACAACAAGCCTTGGTGCTTCTACGACAATACATAAGACCAGAGTTCGAAGTGGAAAATGGAGCCTTCTGATCACACACTCATAAAAGGCAATTTCAGGGTCAAAGCAATGGACTGAGTAAATACAGAAGGGGTTTATTATGAAGTTCTGAAGTGATGTTGGCACCAGCGGCAAACTGCTGGGCAACGGTCTATCGCCAAAATCCAGGCAGGCACCAGCAAAAACACTGAACCTCTGTGTTCTCACTGACAATAAGGAGAGCAGCTTTGTGATTGGCTGGTGTGGCCACAAAAGATAGATGCTGGCATATTTCAGGGCCTAGATGATGGAGCTGATGCTGAGTGTTCATAGGGATTTAATCAAACCCAGACTGCTGGACGTGGATGGACATTGCAGTTCCTCCCTAAAGTGAAGAAGCACAGAACTGAAACATTGACAGACTCCAGGAGGACCTCCATGGCCAAGGGAGTGTGGAGACGCGGGCTTCCTCTGGCTGGCCAGGGTCTATCCTAGGCCTGGAGGAGGGTCGCTTCCCCTGGGCCATGCCATCCCTTCAGTCAGGGCTTATATAATACTTGAGTTAACCACCATCTGCCTGCTACACTGACAAAAGTAAGATTGATTATATTTCTTTTCATGGAATAAAAGGGATATCCTGCTTGGAAGGAAACCACTCATTCGATGCAACTTTTTCTCTAACAGTGCATACAAAACTTTAAGTCCTAGAAGAATATAAAGCTCTATCCCTACTCAAAACTTACATCCCACATTTGGAAAACAAGAGGATGAATATTCTGCAGTCATGAACTTTCCCACAACTCTGGACAGTTGGAGTCCAGGGCCTGGGATGCAAACTGAACTTTAAATTTGTATTGTAAATAAAATGGAGAAAGAAGTGTTTCTCCCACCTCTGCCTGCTCCACCCCCACATCCTATGCTCTTAACTCCAGAGGTGACCATCGCTAATAGACTGGGTAAACTTCTTTCCCACATATGCTTGCTTTTTGTGAGGAACAAATTTCAGAAACAAAGTATGGAAAATATTTAACCTTCTGCCACAATTATTAGGTTTTGATGTTTAAGAGGGAAAAATGCCCAAAAACATAAAAGTGGAAAATCCCCAAACCATTTGGTAAGATATGCACTGTAGGTTTCTTCCATCTGAAAAGTCCTCCAGCGGTTTGACAGATACACTTTCAAGCATATGTAAAGACATCTCCAGTTTTAGGAAATAAATGAAGAGTGAGGGCAATTTTTAAAAATGAAATCTTTTATCAGTTTCCAAAGAGGGAAAAAGAGTCAGAAGGGAAAAAATTAAACCATATTTCAGCCACTCACATCTTATCTTCAACCAATTTTTGTCTTTTCTTTCTAAGGCACACTGGCATCATTCTTTAAAAGTTTTGTGAGCTTGTGGGGTTTAAAACCCAATCCATCGCTGTGGTAAAAATGTGCATTTAAAAACACTGGTGTTTTTAGTTGACATTTTAACTGGATAATAATCTCCTTTTATTCCTTTTCTATATACCATTAGCAATGTTAAAATAGTTTATATAGAATCCATAATTAAACAAAGATGCAGACTTATTTTATAGGTCGCAGTCAGTACTCTAATTTTGTTTTATAAATGAATTAAGAGGAACTCAAACTAGCAGGAGAGGTAGGAGGGGCGGGAATGGTGGTGGCGAACAGTCTGCATATGTAGAAAATGATCACTCAAAGATGGTAAGAACACTATCCAGAGCGTCTTGAGCCTCTCTCTGCTGCCCCAAAAAGACCCAAGGGGATTTCCACGCACTGTGCTGCAAGCAGCTCCCCTCACTAATAACTGATTGTTTACAGTTGCTAGCCTGAGCTGAATTTGTCGAAGGGTATTAATTATCAAGGATGCTATTTTCTATTGCCTGCCTGAAGAAGCTCAGAGACAGAGAACATTTTAAGTACACCTTTAGGCTATGCTCTGTCTTCCACGGGATGCTAAGTTGACAGAGCAAAAGATAAGCCAAAACTGAAAAGCCACCAGTCCATTGGCACCACAATCAACTGGCCCAGCTGATGGAATGAAGGCTCATGTTTCATTTGCTTTTTAAGAGATCCTTGGGCAGAGGGAGAGTCGGGAAGGGGGTCTACAGCAGGGAGCCATGTGGTCATTCTCCCAACGAGGATGCAGTGAGTGAGATGGAGCTCTCTGTCGCTGGCTCTGAGAAGAACACAACCCAGTACAGAAGACTAGACAAACTGAACAAGAGAAAGGGTAACTCTGACCCAGGGTGACAGGCTCTTATCTCTCCAGTGGCATTCCAAAAGAACAAGATGTAAACAAAAATTGATATGTACTTTATTTCTCTATTAGACTCTCAGTCCTTCTTTCATAGGAAAATGGAATTGGCAATTAACTGGGTGATCTTCAGCGCAACTGTGTGTCCCTAAGTAAGATTTTTTTCCCAGCTAGCTTCATTCAGGTCATTCACCCTGTAAGAAGTCAGCCAGCAAGCACTATGCTCCAGCAGTATTTTGATAATGAAGTTACAACCACAAAGCAGGAGCTGCATAGTGAGGCAAGGAATCTGGAAAGGAGGAGCCAAGCTAGGATACGCGCACCAAAGTTCAAAGTTCACACCAGTGGAAAAGACTATTTGATCAGTGTTATTTTGTTTTTAATTGAATTTAATTTTCTATGTATATAGTACAAGGTGTACAGGGTCTCACTACACAGATTGGACTTGTAGTGATCCTCCTGTTTTGAGCCTCCCAAGCACTGGGATTACAAACTCACGCCACCACACCCAGTCTCATTCGCCATCTCAGCACATGGTGCCAGGGATCAAATCCAGGTTCCTGTGCTTGCCTAAGCAGGTGCTTTAGTCTGTTGAGCTGTCTGGCCCTGTTTTTTTTACAGGCACAGCATAAATCACACCTCTTTGGTTTTTTCCCAGGAAATCCTGAATGTGAAGTTCCTTGCAGCATGTGTTGCCATTGTGCAGGTAAGTTTTCTGGGGACTGAAGCTTTCCCAGAGTAACTCGCTGCCAGGACTCTGGCATAGGCCAGCACCTCTAGTTCAAGTGAGAGCCAATGAGTAGGAATGCTGGAGTTTATCCATAAGAGGGTGACAAACATTTTCTCTGAGTTTGACTTCATTGTTTTTAAATTTGCTGAAGTAATAACAATTCTCTAGATGTTTCCCTGTTCCTGGTACCATGGAACCTGATTTAAATTTTTGTCTGGAGGAATGTCTCATTTTGGTCTTGAGCTTGTTATAGTACCTGAAAAGATCCAAGTTTTATGAAAAGCCAGTGGGTATGCCCAGTTCTGTTTTTGTGGGTATTTTTTTGGGGGGGGTTGCTTGTTTCTAGTATTTCAATAAGGGTCAACAGAGTCTCACTGCATCGATCGACTGACTCATAGTGATCCTCCTGTTTTCAGCCTCCTAAGCGCTGGGATTATGGGATTACAGGTGGGTGCCACCACACCTAATCTCAGCGCACCCCAGGAGCAGGGCCAACATGGCACACCAGGAATCAAACCCCAGCCACAGTGTCTGTCTCAGCAGGCACTCCATTTCTGTTCATGATCCTGTTCGGAGAGGGTGCAACACCTGAGATTATTGTGGCTCTGTAGTATCATTGGGTTTTTCACATATGGACATAAAATTTTTTGGAAAAGATAAGTTTTTATAAAATTTCCTGATCTGGGGAGAAAGATTGGTGGTCTAAGTGCCTGCCTGGCAAGTGCAAGGACCTGTGTTCAATTGCCAATACCGCATGCAGTGCAGGCTCCAGAACCCCGGAAAACACCGTGCCAGCCACTGAAACCAGGAGTGGTGGCGCACCCCTGTAATCCCAGCACTGGGGAGGCTGAGACAGGAGGATCACTACAAGTTCAGCCTTAGCAGTAGTGTGACCCTGTACCAAATAAATAAATAAATAAATAAATAAATAAAATTTCCCAAATGCGGCACCTTGCGTGGTTAGAAATCTGGTAGTTTCATATCAAAGAAGAGAACTTCTCTGTTGCCTGCTTCCCGGTGGCTCCAAAGTTAGGTCAGCACTGACGGGCTCTCGATCAACCTCATAAAGTCAACCTGAATCTTGATCTTTTAGAGCCCACCAATGGCTGAGCTCAAATTTGATTTGAGTTTTGTTGGAATTATAGGAGGGACAGATGGATCATCACAGCAGAGGAAAGTCTCAGACTTCTGCCCAAACGCTGACCTACCTAGTTGCTGAACTCTTCTAAAAGAATAGGAAAATTTCACTTTTTACTGATGGAATTTTTTCAAGGGATTGCAGTGGAAGTTTTTGAAGAAACGTTGTAAGGAAGAGGGAACAGGAGCCTAGAACATAATGGCTTAGGAGTAGATGAAAGGTTCCAAAGAGAGGCCACCTCCAATTGATTAGTGTTTCCTGCCTGAAGCACAGGAAATATTTTTCCTGGCATCACTGGAAAGAGCAATATAGATGTCAATGGTGGATTGTCATGTCAAGGTACAAGTGAAATTACTTACCCTCACTCATGTTTGACACTACCCACTGCCTCAACATATCTATGAATATGTGCACACAAAAATTTTATTTGGAAATAATACTTATTGTCTGGGGTTGGGGAGATAGCTCAGCAGTCTAAGTGCCTGCTTGGCAAGTGCAAGGACCTGGGTTCTGTCCCCAGTACTCCATGCCAGACCAGTCCCAGAACCTCGAGCACACTGTGCTGGCCACCAAAACCAGGTGTGATGACACACGCCTATAATCCCAGAGCTGGGGAGGCTGAGACAGGAGAATCACTAGAGCCTGATCTGTGTAGCAAGACCCTGCACCAAATAAATAAATAAATAAATAAATAAATAAATTATAACTTTTAAATTATATAAAGATATGAAAGACCACAGGTAACAGGACGGCAGAGTTATTGGGGAGGCCAGAAAGGCACATGATCAAACACAATAGACCTGACATAAGTGTACTACAGAGATCAATCCTAGATGAGTAGCAGAGAGAAACTTTTATGAAAAAGGACTCTGAACTTGCCATTGAAGATTGAATAGTAGTTCAAAAGGCATAAAAAAAAGCACTCCTTGCAGTAGTGACCAGAATGGTTTAGAGATAGAGAAGGTCATAGTACATTTGAAAATCTCTAGACTTGCTGAAACAGAAGAAAAAATAAGTCTTGGAGTGAAGGAGGAGTTAGAATAAGGTTAGTTGAGGCTGATAAAAATTTGGAATTTGTTCTCCAGGTAATGGGGACCCACAAGAGACTTTGGAGAAGAGGAATGTTTTATTTAGAACTGAATTACTAAATGATTATTATGCCTCAGGGTTGAGGAAGAAGAAAACAGAGGCAAAGACAGTGAAATGGAAAGCTACTGTAGTTCACAAGAATTTGACCATGGTCAAGGCCAGGACCCAAGAAGGAGGAGATGTATGCAAGCCTGGGAAGGCGAAGCTCACATAGGGCAGGTTTAGCAGCTGCATCAGCGCCCATGTTCCAGGCCAGCAGGGCCTCTTATTCTCAGACTGGATTTGGCTTGGGAGCAGGACCAGGGACCTCGCTCTGGAGGAATGGGTCAGAAATTTCTGTGCTGGGAAAACTGTGCTGATGGCCAGCATTTCCCTGAGGTCTTAACACCAGGGTGACCCCGACCTACATTTTCCTTTTCAGTCATGATCGTACTTTTCCACTTACACAAGATGCTAGCTCAGTTCCACAGCATTCCAGAAAGGCCTAGAAGGGTGGAGTCACTGCCCCTCTGGGGGGCTGGCAGACACGTTATTGCTCTACTTTCAAACATAGAATCAGAGGATTGGGGAAGACCTATCTGACTCCTCTGGGCAAGGGAGAAGGTATAGAAAGGCATTATCAACCCAACAAGGAGCCTCTGGAAGCAAGAAAGACATGAATGCTTCATCCAGAGGAAGAAGATTACCTGTCTCTTCTATGGCTGCCTTAAAACACAGCCAGATCATAAAAAGAGCTGTGTATCAAGGAAGCAAATTGATGCTGAACTGCCTGAGACCAATAAATTATTAAATCTCTATAGAAATAATACCTTATCAGAAGAATCCCTCAAGTTAATACTTCTGTATTAAGTTACATTAGTGTTAATTTGGTTAATTAGGATATTAGGCTAATAGGATACTGCCTTAATCCAGAGGGTGAATGAATTCAGATATGTGTATTAGTATTTAGTTGGATTAATACAATCTAGAACCAGATGTTTTACCAATCATGAGGCTGATGTTCTTACTATCCTTGTAATTTACTACTTAAGTCTCCTAGTTATCATCTTCCTCATTTCATCACCATAGCCCCTGCATGGTAGGTGTTCATGCTGTTGACTTCAGTGGAAGGTATTTTACCTGTTTTCAGGTTGAAAATTAAACACATTTTGTAGCATGCCCCAATGACTCCAGTGCTCCAGAGAGGGTGTTTTTGTTGTTTGGAGAGAGCTGAGGCCAACAGCTGGTTTACACGGGCTGTTCCTTTCTTGCCCTGTCCACCTGTACCACCTAAATGATGTCCTGTGTTTGTAGCACACCAGCCTGCTTCTAGAGTTAAGGGGATGAAAGAGTCAAAAGAGCTCTCTCATCACCCCAAAGGACACTTGAAGGATGATAAGGTGGGCTGGAGTGGCTGGGCCTTTCTCACACACAGATGTGAATATTCATCCAGACTTTCCTATCTAAGCCCTCCTCCATCTCTCCTGGGTTGGGAGGCATTTGTAGTTCAAAGACATTGTTCTGAACTCTGTCAGTCCCCATGTTAAGTGGATCCTTGTACATTGGTGCCTGTGATTATTTTTAAGTAGATTTATGTGTGGTTCTAAGAGTGTCTTGGGACAGAGGGGGAGGTCACTCAAGGAGCCTGCTCTATCATTAGAATGAATGGAAAGAGGGGAGCTTGGGGTAGGGAGCTAGTGCTAGAATGAGTGAGTTCTTGGGAACATGGGTCAGCTTCCCAGAGGGACAAAAGGTCCAGACTATGAATGTACAGAGGACTCACCTAGAATAGTCCTATCCTAAGGACAGTTTGGGGACCAAAGACATCAGTACTTAGTGAGCCTGCATTAGAAACACAATTTTTCTGGCCACATCCCAGACCTGCTGAATCAATCTCTAGGCACTGGGCCTGGGAATCTGTTTTGACATAAGTCTAGGTTGGAGGGTGTGACAAACCCTTGAACGATAGTTAAAATCAAGCTTGCATATTGCATTAGTACTGTCATGATCCCAGGTGACCTCTTCTGTTCTGGAAACTTAGCCATGAATGGAACCCCAATTGATGTCTTTTCTCAGCTCCTGACAGTCAGTCATTCATAAGCTCTTGGGACACTTTAGAGTTGCTGGTTTTAAATACAGAGCTGGAAATGGGATACAGAGCTAAACAAAAATATGCTCTGTGCTTAAAGGCTAATGACAGCCACAAATGTGCTGAATAAGACTAATATTTCACCCATGATCTTCCACATTTTGTCAAGCTGTTTTAAGAACATGTCTTTCTTTCTTTCTTTCTTTCTTTCTTTCTTTCTTTCTTTCTTTCTTTCTTT
>NDGN011459826.1:0-13691 GCA_002564285.1 Tympanoctomys barrerae | reverse complement strand
TATATATATATATATATATATATATATATACACACACACACATATGTATATTTTGAAGTCCATTTAGGATTACCTCTATGGCTCCTAGTGGAACGTGTGGAATGTGGAAAGATTTCATCAAATACCCTCACCTTTGCCCCTCTGTGTTGAAGTTGCTTCATATATTACATCTACATACATTAAAGCTCCATTATTCAATATAAAAATTTCCGTTTCCAACGGTCAAGCATGTTTTAAAGCCTTTAAGAGAATAATACATGTGCGTAACGTCTGTTGCCTAATTTGCTTTCATTTTGTCCCGTTCCGGCTCTCCCTCTTTACTCCTCTCTTCTGCTTGATGACGTTCACAAACGCCTTCCGAGCTGGCTTGCGGGGACCGCTCTTCCGAGCTCGGCTGCTCCGCAGCTCCCGGGTGCACCCGCAGCTCTGAGCGGTGTTCTGCTTGGATATACAAATCCGCACCAGCAGTGCTTTGTGGCACTGTAGTACTTTTCTCCTTTCTCGTTTTCATGGTTGCTGATAAGAAATATATCCTTATTTACGCTCTTGCTCCTCTGGAGAAAACCCCTGATTTTATTCTGCCTACTTTTAAATGATGTCGTCTTCATTTTGAGGCATTCTGAATACGCCACGCACCAACACCAGCTCGCTTGGGTTTGTACTGCTTGGTTTTCACCGAGCTCCTGGAGCCTCCAGCTGATTTTCCTTGGACCCGGGTGGAAAGGGTTTGGCAGTGATTTGTGCAAGTGTGACTCCACGCCGCGGGACTGCCTCTGTCCCTCTGGAACTGCTGTGACACAGGTACACTTGTGTCCACTGTTTCACAGCCTTCGAGGCTCCACTTATTTTTTCCTGTACTCTCTCTCCCCTGCTTATTCCTTGGGATAATCTACACTGCCCTACTGTTGCACGGGTCAACTCTCCTCTTTCATTTCCATTCCAATGTTGAGCTGATCTAGTAAAATTCTTATTGTGGGTTATGGTGTCTTCAGTTCTAAAATTTTCACTTAATTGTTCTTTGTATTTCCCATTTCTTTGCTGAGACTTTTTGACTTTGTTTCGAGGGTATTTTGGGTTGCTTGTTGGAGCATTTTTAGAATGTCTATAAACATTCTATAAACGTCTAAAGCATTCTATAAACGTCTTTGTTAATTCCAACATCTGTATGCTCCCAGCACCAGACCCTGTGGTTCTTTCTGTGTTTGCTCTGGTTCTTACTATGCTGGGCAATTTCAGATGGCATCATGCTTATTTTAATCATTATGTGAGGAGACTGTGTCTTGTATAAACCCTGTGGAGTATGGGATTGTTTTTAGCAGAGGTCAAGCTGGTGAGGCTGAACCTGCAAATTCCCAAGGGGCCTACGACACATGGTCCCAGTGGTGGGTGGATTTAGAAAGCCTTCCCAGTGCCACTCAGACTGGTCCTGTGAATGTGGCATACAGGGCACAGGATGGACATAGGCAATGCATTATCTCAGTCTCCTTCTCACTTCAGGGGTGGGATTGGGAGATTAGAAACACTCTTACAGGGTCACTGTGTTGCACTGTTAACCCTGCACCTTCCCTGGAGCTTGCTGCTCCCTTGGGCTCCTCTTCTCAGCCTCTGTCCATGAGCCTGGGGCTTTAGTAACCCCTCAGCCACATAGCACAAGAACAAAGAGAAAGGGGCAAAGGGCAAACGGCTGTGGCCCACTCACCCCTGTAGGGTTGGGACTCTACTGTGAGAGAAGGGGGGTGTCCTCCCACGGTGGCCAGGGAGACCCTGGGGGATCAGCGTGTGCACGTGTGGAAGCACCTAGAGGCAACATGGAGACACGTGGCTGAGCGTCAGTAGACGGAGGGAGGGAAGGAAGGAAGGAAGGGGTATGTCTGTTCTTGCCTTCGCCATTCCTCATGTGCATCCAGAGGAGGCTCCCAGCCCTTTCTCTCTGCACTCCGGGGAGCACTTCTGGGTCTCAACCACATGAGATCCAGCCAGGAGCTAGCAGAGGGGGACGCGCCAGCTGCCCACCAGCCTCAGGACACTGCATGGCTGAGCTACCTTTTTCCTCCAGAGTCCTCATCCAGCGACTCCTAGAACTCCTCCAAAATTTACAGCTAAATGTGGGGGGCGACAAGGGGTGGACTGCGGCAATTTCATTTTGACCTGAACCAAAATTCCAGGAAACACTTTAAAATTATGAAATGAACATGTCAGGCACAAAACAGAAAACATACACATAAAATGTAAAGAATAATATCATAAATATCAGTTTCCTCTGTCAGTTAAATGTGGGCCTGTGGGCCCTTCCCTGATCTGTCTCCTGCCCCCGGCCAAGAAAATCAGGAGCTTGAACTTACGAGGCAGTAATTGGCTCACACTTCTTTATAGTTTTACCACCCAGGCACATGGCCCTGAAAGTATATTGTTGGGTTTTAATTTTACATTTTTAATAAGCTGCTCTTATTAAACATGATACTGAAAAGCACACAGATCCTACCTACACCGCTCGACTACCCATGGCAAAGGAAGTAGGAAGGCACAGAGACCAAAGAAACGCAAGGACAGACATATACGCCTTCTGTTCTGAGTGCCTGGGGGCCCCTGATCCAGGGCAGGGCCACCCCAGCCCCTGCCCTTCATCAAATCTGTACCCAGACAGCTCCCCAGCAGGACTGGAAATCTGCCTCGGGCTGGATTCTCCACCCTCCCAGGCTGGGGTTCCTGCCCACTGCAAAGACAGAACTGCATCGCTAGTTGACGAATTCAGAATTACGGACCTGGGTCCGGCCCAACTTGCCTCTCCACCCTCCTAGTGCTAATGAAGATCTGGGAAGCAGAGCCACGCACGCGCCCACTCGTGTGTCCACACAT
Source organism: Tympanoctomys barrerae (assembly GCA_002564285.1). NCBI lineage: Eukaryota > Metazoa > Chordata > Mammalia > Rodentia > Octodontidae > Tympanoctomys > Tympanoctomys barrerae. The sequence continues at coordinate 10,835 of NDGN011459826.1, read as the reverse complement.
GCATTGTGTGGCGCTGGAGGCCTTCACAAGCCAGACAAGCTATGACTTATCTCCTCCAAGTCCACACACAGAATAGCACCAGGCTCTCAGCGTTCCCTCCGATGGCTCCAAGTCGCCAGGGTCCTCCTCCTTCTGCCAAGGCTACCCTGAGCTGGGTTTCCATACCTTAGCATATTCTGATCTGCTTTGGAACTTTGCATAAACAGAAGCTCACAAGACGCATGCTTTGCAGCCACTTCTTCCTGTTAGCTTGAGGGGTGCTATGCCAGGGATGTGCTCAAGAGAGGCCTCCCTGGGCAGCTCTGTCATGTGACTATCCTAGAGTATGTATGCAGAAACTGAGACAGGACAGCCACTCACTCAGGGTGACCTTTCAACCGCAGCTACTCGGCAAATGCGGGACACACGAGGCGTACCGTCGCAGTTTGTTCATATAAGTAGAAAGCGCACAGCAAATATGTAAGCCATGAACACAGTTGAGCACTGTCACCCCCGAGTGCGATGTGCTGTGCGTGACCACGAGGCCCACGTTTCTCTACACAAATTGTCAGCAAATTGGTGAGCGTCACATCATGCTCCAAGGTCCTGAGAGTCGTGATGCCACCAGGTGACGGGGGTTTTAGCTCTGCTGTAATCTTACGGGGCCGCTGCACCTGTTGTCTGTCACTGGCTGAAACGAAAGCTTAACTTTCGCTGTGTTTTTAGTCTGTGTCGTTGGCCTCTTCTCTCTTCAAAATATTTAAAACATGGCTGTTCAATGAACAAATGATTAAAGCACAGCCGTCTGAAAGTTTGGCTAGTGTGCTGAGGTTGTTCTTCTTCTGTGCCAGTCTTAGAGCTGCTCCTCTCATCTCTCTATTTCCCATTATACAGCAGAACATCGGCGAAACACGGTCTGCAGAATACATTTTCAAGTAAGGAAAGGATTCAGTTCCAGCTCTGTAGATGTGCAGAAAATGTGCTCGTTAAGCACCGGGGCCAAGAGCCACATGGGAGGTGGGAGAAGCTAGACTGTAACCAACGCCTTTGGCTTCTGCACAAGCAGTGGAGTTCCAAAGGCAAATAGGTGAACGTATAGCCAGCGGAATCCGGCCCATTATGTAATTCTGTAGCAAAGCTGCTTGGCCATCTGTCTTTGTCTCTAAATAACCTGGAGTTCAAGAGTTTACAGGGGGTTACACTCCAGACCAAGTTTTTGGTTAATGATTGTGGGGCTTTGAACTCACTCAGAAGGGAACAAACACACGCAGCACTGTTGACTTCCTGTACACCGCAATTCATCTCTCTCTGAGACCCCCGGAAAATCTCCAATTACTGACATTATTAGCCCCGGAAGATGCTTCATGGAAATGTGTGTTCCCTGCTAGGCTGCCCCAGTTTTATAAAGTGAAAAATCTGGTTGCCTTATTCTTCAGGGAGGGAAAAAATGCAAACGGAAGAAAAGAAGGAAGGAAGCAGAAAGAGAGAAAGAAGAGAGAGAAAGAGAAAGAAGATAGTGAGACAGAAACACACAGAGACAGAGACAGAGAGGCAGAGAGGCAGAGAGAAAGAGAGAGAGAGAGAGAGAGAGAGAGAGAGAGAGAGAGAGAGAAAGAGAAAGAGAAAGAGAGAGACTGTTTTAAAAGATAGCCGCTGCTAGGATGTCGCAGCAGGAAGCAGGGTGCTCGCTTCATCCTCTTCCTATTCTTTCCTCTCCCTTTCGCCTCTTCCTACAGTGCCAGGACCAGCAGAGTGACGATGGAATTTTCTGAACAAGACTGTGGTCACCTTCCACTATGTCCTCCTTCCAAAGTTAGGAGTGTCAGCAGAAGTCTCCCGCCCTCTACACCCAGTGCCACTCCTCAGCACCTTCTTCAAAATAGCCTGTCCTTCCTTCCCACTTGAACTGGCACAGCCTCCAAGGCACTGATGACGTCAAGTAAAACACACCCACTGGGATGCCTTGAATTCTGAATTTATGACCTATATACATTACGTATTTACCTGAAATTACTCTATCAATGGGGTATGTGTGCACTTATTTATAATATGATAAAATTAAGCTGCTTTAAAAAGCATAAACTATTTTCAGGCACATCAAATACTTTGGGAGCAGCTAATAATATTTAGAAAATTGATACATCAATGCCAAAAGAAACCATGGAGATGATTGTATATCACATTTCTCTTAGCGATGAGGAACGTGGAACTCAGAAAACTGAAGGGACTGGCTGGCTCCAGGAGGGAGGAGCCAGAAGTCTGCTCAGCTCCTTCACTGAGCTTGGTGCAAATGCCGTCCCCAATTTGCATGCACGATTTTTAATAAATGCATTTCTGTTATATTTGGCTATCATCAGATAAATGCTCCTAATTTTAGTAATTCCATTTGTAACCCCAACATCAGGCACTCTTTTGAGTTTCATTTGTGACCTGTTTGACCTACTGATTTACAATCGCATGAGAGTGAAAAATAGTGAGACAGTAAATTATTAAGCAATATGAGGTATGAATCCATAAACAAGAGAAAAGGAGAATGTGCAAAATACATTCCTCTTCATACAGTAGTAGAAATATTCAGTTAAAGAAAAACTGTAATTATTTTCCAAAGCCAGAAAGCAGTGCTGACCCACTATTACTAAACACATAATAGGTTAATTTTGCTTTTTAACATGCTTTTCCATAGGACTTTTAAGCCATTGAACCTACAGATAAAAAAGTATTAATTGAAGTGAAGTTGTTCTGCAGGAAGCCATACAGAATATCTGTGAAATACAACATAAAAGTAAATGCATAAATTAGGCTGGCAAAGTTCAAATATTCCTAGCTTTTGTGTGCATTAAATACTTCTTATAATGGGTACAAACAAATGTTATTGAAAGAACACTGCGAGAGTGATGTGGGCTGACCCACTGCCACAGAGGCTCTCGATTTTTTTCAACACATCCCAGTGTTTTCTCACTTGAGCAGAAAACCCCGGAGCTTGCCTGAGGTAGTACTATACCTGAAGAATTTACCCATCAGCTCAATGGAGCCCTAACACTGTACTGCTATCTGTCAAAGTCCTTAACAGATGTAAACTACGCTTCCTCTGCCCACAAATCGCCACACAACTTCCTCCTGGCCTCTTCAGTTGTACAAAAATTGAAGGGTGAGAAGGAGGTGGAGTTAGGGGTAGGTGGGACCAACACAGGTGGTAGCGCTATCAAAAGTGGGGGAAGAAAATCAATAATGAAAAACTTAAGCTTCCCCATGCATTTGGAGCGTCCATGGTCCTCACCACACTCCCTTCTTCTGCCATGTCTCAGCTCCCTGCCCACAACACAGTTAGGGATTAATTTTGCCATATAGGTCAAAGAAGAGAATATTTGGATGTATATAAAACCTGACCTATGGAAGCCGGACATGTACTACTCAAACATATGAAAAGAGGATACAAAGTTGCGGACACATCGGGACAGTGTTTCAAGGGAATGAAGGTTCATGGCAGGAATCTAAGTGAAAGATGTGTGGTGAACCACCTGGTTAGTGACTTAGATACGCCTTCCATTAGCACCTGTTGTCATGTTTCAGTGTCCAGAATTTCAAAACTGGGCTGATGCCTCTGCTGGATGTTGTTTGTTATGCTCTGTACTAAAATTTTTAAAGTTCCAGAGAGAAAGCTAGGCTTTCACCTCTAAATAAAATTGTGGGGCACTCCAGACGTTATACAGGCCTGCTCCTTACGCTAACTACTTCAGCCTTCTCGACCACACGTGAGAGGGCGGGCAGGCGGGCGCTGTAATCATCACCACTGCTTTACAGAAGTAACTGGGGTGTCACTGATGTTCCCCAGTACTATGGTTTGTGTCTAGTTGTTCCCCCCACCCCAAGCCTCATGCAGTCATGGGGTGGGCTTTTAGAGTTTGTGATTCATTCATGATCCAGTGCGGAGATGATGGGTGTGAATGCTGGATCCCAATAGCCAGAATGCAGTATAAGGAAGGGAGCCGCTGCTCCGCCCTGTGCTCTTTCCTGTTTCCCACCACCATGAACTGCCGCCCTCTGCCATGTGCTGCCCCGCCTTGGAGCCAGCTGACTACGGGCTGAGACCTCCACAAGCTGTGAGCCAAATAAACCTTTCCTCCCTTAATTTTGGCACTAGGTATTTTGTCCCAGCAAGGAGGGAAAAGTAAGTGAGACACTAAGGTTATTTAAGGCAGGACGCTGAGACAGAAATGCTGTCTTGCCCATACCTGGACTGCTCGCAGGCCTTGATTGGCGTGCCAGGCTCTCAGGGCAACAGTACATCACCTTCTTTGCTTACTTGTCCTTTGCTTGGGGTGGTGCAGCCTCAGGGAGAGGGCCTGAGGATTTGTAGTGCTTGGCAAAGACCCTTTCCCAGGAGGAGAACATCAGAGGCTATGGAATGTATGTATGAGGGAAGAAAGGCTGAACAATTCCTCATACCTAGAACGCACTCTGCAACAAGATTGATCTACATGCTGAAATGAATGATGTACAGATTTCTGTCCTAGGAAGACTACCAAAATGGGGATGGCGAAGTATGTCTTTTTATAAGAACTGGCTATATATAAATTGCTTAATAGAAAGCATAACTGCTTGGGTAGTCAGAAAGAGCTTCAGAGAGGCTGGGATTTCAGTTACATCTGAAAATAATAAGCTCATTAATGATATATGAAATGGGCTGGATACAGTGGCTTTAAACAGAAGAATAGATGCAAAATACAGTAATAATTTTTTAAGTAGCTGAAAAGATCACTAAAATTGAGAATGCATCTGTTTTGTCTTGAATTTCTATGTTTAGTAAAAACGCTAAACATAGTCATATTCTGTCAGCTATTGAAGAGCCCAAAAGGAAACACACACACTCGTATTTTTAGTATTTCTTTAGGAAATCACAGTTTTGAAACCATCACCCACATAAAACTAATGCCACCCAGCAGCACAAGCTCTAGTAATGGAAAGCCACCTCTTTCCTTAAACTACACAGACTCCACCACCACAATAAGTGTGGCCCTGGGGCCAGAGCTCTGTCACACCTTCAGCAGGGACGTCCCATGGGACTACTGTCACACACACACACACACACACACACACACACAAAAGGAGATTGGAGACACAGTACACAGTACCACAAGGAGTGAGAGACCGGGGTGAGAGTTGCTCTTGCTCCAGTGTGGCCCCGAAGCAGAAGGCATGCCCTGTCCGCCGCTGCATGCGCCTTTTTCTCCCTTCCCCTCCAACCCTGGCTTCCTGCAAGCCCATCAGAGGCAGAACAATGGATATGCCACCGTTTGCCACATTCCTGGTAGAACCTCACAGATTCAGGGCCAGGCCTGCAAGCCTAGTCAGCTCCAGGTAGCTACCGTGAAGAATATCGCCGCAAATGAAGATCAATGTTCAACCCCATTTTGGAATAGTAATTCCTTAATTCTTATTCAAATCGGGCAGGCAAGATAATATAACCTGATGTGAATTGGCCACGTGTTCCTGATGGCATCCTGCTAATGGGCTGTTCACTTAATTTATGTAATTTTTAAAAATTAAATAGTCATATCTGCAATCCCTGCTGAAGTCCTTCAGATCGAAAGCACACATTTAAAAGTTACAGCGTCTTGAGAAAGTAGCGTTAGCAAACTTCTGCCCTAGTTGACCACGTCGTCCTAAAGCTTCTTTGTGTGGATCCCTGTTGTGGCTTGTGAGGAAAAATCCCCGGATCCTCCCAGGAGCCGGTACACAGTCTATGGAGGGAAACTGAGTTTGTCGATTTGGCTTTAGATGGAAACACAAATCTGCTGTTTATGAATCTATAGTAAGAAGGGGTCACGCTGAGTTACGGACGCAAGTGCGAAGGGGCACAGAGAGCAGGACAGATGCCACCTGAAAACACCATGAGACAAACTCATTCACATGGCTCCAGAGCAAAGGTATTTCAGTTCATGAAACATTTATTGAGAAATGAGAGCCTAGTACGTTCACTGGTAATTTAAACGTCCAATTCTTCGCCCGGTGTCACGGCCGCCAGAACCTTGCGCAGGTTTCCCTGGGGGTCAAGGGCAGAACAATCATTCAGGAGAAAAAGGCATCTGAGATTCATTCACGCCTTCCCAGAAGGCTCCAGAAGGGAGCCCTTGTCGCAGTTCTAGAACAAGTCCCCCTCCTGGAACCTTCTGTCCAAGACCCTGAGAAAGAAACAGTCAGAATGGCTCACTCGAAACAGGCCTGAAGATGCTGTCACAGCTTTCTCCCTTGGGCTGTGCTCTTCCAAGAGTGAGGTTTATCTCTGTTTTGTTTTAACTTTTTTTTTTTTTTTTTCCAGAACCGGGGATTGAACTCAGGCCCTTGTGCTTGCCAGGGAAGCGCTTATTCCACTGAGCCATCTCCCTGGCCCGTTTTGTTTTAGTTTACAAATAAGCTCCTAATAAATTAAATACATTGGTTTTTAATGATGGCTGCGCTGCTCAGCAGCCGCATCCCATAGACCTGTTGCTGCTTGTGACAGGCAGCAGCTGGGAAGGAGTCATGGGGCGCTGGCCAGACTCCCTCAGCTCAGAGTCGCCTGTGGGAAGGCGACCCAGGACACCGTTACCTCCAGTGGGCCAGGCCCTCGGCTGGAGGACCTCCATTCTGGGTCAGGGCTGCTGTCAGGAAAGCAATCTGACTCATTTGAATACAAACACACAGCCTCCAACATTCTCTGAGATAGACAGGTGCAGGCACACGCGGGGTGTAAGAGAGCACGCAGGGTCAGTGATCAGGATGTGTGTCCACTGGACAGACACAGGGACACACAGGCGTGCAGAGGGACACAGTGCTCAGACACGGCCTCCGGGCCATCTCCGTGGGGGAGATGCGGGCGCCTCCGGCATCCCACCGGCAGCCCTCTACCCGGGCAGCAGCCAGGGCCCCACGTCTCAAGGGGGCTGCTGCTGGGCAGTCTCCCCTTCCCTCACTCCTTTCTCCACCTGAGTTTCACTGTCCCCACCCCAAGGCAGAGGCTCCTTTGCTTCCTGGAGCTTGGTCTCCCAGGGTCCCTCTGTCTCCTCCAGTAAAACAAGCCACACTTTCCTCAGTCATTTATCTCTTCTTTAGGGACTGCTTGTTCTTCAGGGGCAGGCTGGTGCCCGTTCCCAGGTCAGTCCCTTCCCCGAGACTCCAGCCTGTGCCTGTCCTCCTCCCCATCTTGATCCTTCTTCTCTACGTGATCTTCAGGTCCACAGCATGGGTTTCTGAAGATATGTTCGATATTTTCTACCTCATTTATTTATGTACATTCAGTAAATTCAGGGCCTTTCCACTGAGCTACTTCCTCAGCTGTGTGTGTGTGTGTGTGTGTGTGTGTGTGTGTGTGTGTAGAAACAGGGTCTTACTGAGTCAGGATGTGGCCAATTTGAGCTCAAACTTGAGATTCTCCTGCCTCAGCCTCCCAGAGTGCTGGGATTACAGGCGGGCTCCATCATGCCTGGCTGGTTCACTGGTTTTTTTTAATGCTTCTATTTGGTGTACATTTGCAACATATAACAGTCATGTTTGTTTTGCAGAAAACCTCAGCCTACCTTGGGTTTTGGTTCTTTGATCCCCCCACTCTCCCCTTCTTTTTATTTTTGAGTTGTCAGACAAAGCCAAGTATGGACACATCCGAGCGTGAGCCCCCCTTAAGTGGTGCACCCCGAATACTCGCAGATCTTCCCACAGCCTGAGCCTCCTAAGTTCATGTCACTTTCCACACGAGGCTGTGCTGTCTGGGGTCTGAGGGCTCCTCTGAAGCTGGAGAAGGGAGTCTTCCCTCGCTGTGTGCCAGTGTCAGGCAGCCCCGTGGCCCTCGCTCACTTTGGCTGGGTAACATCGGAATGCAATTGTGGCCAAGGTGAGAAACATTTATATACACCGACAGCCACAATCTACAACTTTAAAAACTACAGAAGACTTAGTCCTGAGAAAACACATTTTCTAGTCAGATGTGTAAGAGTAAAACTGAAGTCACGTTTGAGTATGAAAAAGTTAACAAAAACTGGTCACCATCCTACCAAGAATGTATTACACATAAGCCTTAAAACCCTTCCTCTTCTCTGAAAAGTCTGCATTGTTCCAAGAGTCCTAATAGAAAAAACCATCATTTGATTTTAAAAATAGTGTTCTATTTTTCCATGTCCCAAATTGAATTGATGGACTCCCAGAATCTACAAGTGTTAGAACTTCCACTTTCTTAGGGTGCCTCCCCACAAAGCTTTAAGAGAGTGTCATTTCTATTATTATAAAATTAGCAAACAGACGGTCCAGGTGGAAATGTCATGTGGCCACGGACACTGAGTTGTTGATGATTAGGATTTGGTTCTGTCCAATCCCAAAGCCCAATTTCCCACCAGACCGTTCTGACCCATCAAACTTGGTGTTTAATGTAGAATACCCCTTTCCACATGCCTGTTCAGTAAACCCTCCTGGGACAGCCCATAAATACCATTCTTACTGAGGGAAAATCACCTTGCAGCTGTAGGGAGCTGACTTTAACATGAACTATCAGAGCTACCAAGATGCACACACCCTCAATTCTGAGGTTTCCCACACTAGTAACTGTCTGACATAGATGTAGGAAAATGGGAAAATTTCCTCTTGGTACATAGGCTGTTGCTATTACAGAAACCTAATATTGCTCCACACGCACTTGGAGTCGTCTCATTAAAGTGATGATTTAGTTTCAATTTTTGAGACTAATATACTGTGGTTCTGTTTATGTAACCCCAGGTTGTTTTTTTTTTTTTTAACCAACTAACATAACTGACCTTTTTGTAAGTGCTTTACAATTTTTTTTTCTTTTTCTTTTTCTTTTTCTTTTTCTTTTCTTTTCTTTTCTTTTTTTGTATTTGGTACAGGGTCTCACTATGCAGCTTAGTCTCATACTGATCCTCATTTTTTCAGCCTTCCCAGAGCTGGGATTATAGGTGGGTACAACCACTCCCAGTTTCAGTGGCTGGCTCAGTGTGCCTGGGAACAGGGCCTGCATGGCACATGGTACCAGGGATCAAACCTAGGTCCTTGTGCTTGCCAGACAGGTGCTTAGACTGCTGAGCTATCTCCCCAGCCGGCAAGTATTATTTCTAAAGAACACCAGAGCTTACTTTCTAAGAGCCAGACGTTGCTACAATTTTGAGAACTCATTTATGATGCTGTAAGAGATCAGGAAAAGGGAAGCCCAGAATTAGATTAAAAAGTTCTATCCCTGTAATAACAAGTTGTTAGCATGAGAAAAAAAAAATTTCAGTCGGAGGAGAGTGGCCGATTGTCTTACTAAGAGCAGCGTGGAAAGCCCTGAAATAGAAGTAAAATAAGAAGAAAACTGCATTGTTGCAGGGCTAATTTGATACAGGGACCTCGGTCAACCATGATTGCACAGTTAATAAACTCTAGGGCTTTTTTTGGAAGACAAAATTAGTTGTTTAGTGGTAAAAGAAAATCAATTACAAATTGTGTTGTCTTCGTTAACTTATTGGGTGGAGAAACCCCCTCCTAATGAATACTCAAAGCAGGGAAAACCTCATCACATCTGGGACCAAGCACCTACTTAAACAGGAGGCTGAAAACTAATAAATAAATGGTTAAAAAAAAAAAGGATAGCATTTACAATAAAATAATAATCCATTAAATTCTTCTGGGACTATTCACTAGTTTATTTTATCTATTTACTTTACACTTGGGCTTTATTATATTTCAGTGAATTGACTCTCTTGTCAAGATTGCCTTTTTTTCCCTTGAGACAGGGTCTTGCTATGGGTCAGGCTGGCCTTGAACTCACAGTGATCCTCCTGCTTCAGCCTCCCGAGTGCTGGCATTACAGGTATGCACCACCGTGCCCAACTAACATTTTATCATTTTAAAGGCTTACTTTCTTTAGCAGCCTCATGAACTGATTCTGCCTCACCTTTCTCCATTTGACTTATACGCATGTGGAAATCACCGATTCTCATCAATCCCTGCAGTGAAACTTGCTTATGTAGCATGGAAGAAATATTCTTTATCTAATTCCCAGCCTGCAACTTAACCCTTGCCCCCTACAGGAACAATATCTCCAATGCCAAGTGTTCTGGGGCGAGAATCCATAAACAGGGCCCTGAGGATCAATGATACCAGGAAGCCCGCCTGCTCCCTGGGTAGAGCTCACTGCGCTCCTAAGTGGCTGTGAGATTTGATCCCTGCCAGTGTGAATGGGAAGGAAACCGGATGCCTTTGGAGACAGCCGAGCTCCTGCTGCTACAGGGAGGTCACTGCAGGGAGCAGAGCCCTGGGAGGCCCAGGAATCAGCCCAGCTCCCGCTGCTGCATCCCGGCCACGGAGAGGAGACCCAGCAAGGCAGGCCTCCCAGGCGAGAGCCTGCATCAGAGCAGGCAAAGTGTAGCCTCCACCGCGGACGTCAAGCCTGCGCCGTTACACGGTTATCTCAGCATGTTTCCCAGGAATGTAATAAGCAAAGATTGCTGACATCTTGGCAGTTCAGAGGGAGGGATGGAAATGCTGACGCGCTCGCCACAGCTACGCAGCAGCAGAGGTCCGACCCACGCTGCTCTGGCTGGATGCTCCGGAGAAGGTTGCTGAAGCGCCCGTTTCCAGCCGCGGTGCCTCAGCCGTGGTCGGCAGGGAGGCTTTGCCCGCGCGGGGCACGTTGCGGCGGGCGGCCTTGCAGAGGGCAGCTCAGCAGGGTGAGTCCCAGGCCTGGGACTGCCTGGGCACAGACACCCACGTGCGCCCTTGCTGGGCCACCTGGACAAGGCCGGCGGGAAGAGGGCGGAGGGCGGAGATCCCTCAAGGAAGGAAGGAAGGAAGGAAGGAAGGAAGGAAGGAAGGAAGGAAGGAAGGAAGGAAGG
>NDGN011459825.1:0-16002 GCA_002564285.1 Tympanoctomys barrerae | reverse complement strand
AAATCATGTCAGATAAGAGATTCTTTGTCCTTTGAAGTGGAGGACAGAAGAGATTTCCTGTAATTGTATCAAAATTAGACTTTCATGCAATGTCCACATAAATAACAAATTCCTGAAGGATGGAACAGATGCCTCAATAATGAGTAAAAACTTTTTTTGATTAAAAAGTTTCAAAGAATGGACTATGATTAATTTATAGATCTTGGCTTGAGTCTATTTCTCTCATGTTTAAAATCCTAAATTATCTGCTCTCAGAGTCAGTGCTGATCATTGTGGGAGTGTTTGCCTGCTATGCACAGTCCTGAGTTCTCTCCTCAGCAGTCAATAGTAAAATTACCCACAAGGAACATAAGGGAGCTAGTGCAGGTTTTTAACCATCTCAATGTGATGCAAAGCTAGGGGTTTTGTTGTATATCTAGGTGCTGAGAAGAACTGAAACTGTTCCTGCTTCTTAGATGATGTGAAATAAATTCCCTTTCTCATGACACTGATGTCAGCAGATTGTCCTGATCAGAATGACACTTCCTACAATTAATGTCTAGCCTACTTACAATAAATGGTGGCTTAACCAATCCCTTTGGATGCTATTTTCTTCATTTTAAAAATCACTTTGAATTGTTCACTCTTAAATGTTAAGCAATCTGAAGTCAAGTCTTTGAGAATCTCTTCAATATTTTTGTTATGTGCGCTGGCTCATGTGGATAGACAAAATGAGAGAAAGTTGGACCCAAAGAAGGATTTTCTTCCATCAGCTTCTGCAGTCATTTTGATCTCCCTCCTTGCTGCTTCTCCTCTTTAAAATCTCAGCTGCAAACGTTCTCCTCCCTCTCTCATAGCACTGTTCAGAGTATTACTCATTATTTATCTCAGGAGTCATATTATTTTTAGCAGCTCAGGCATGACTTTAGGGAGACAGCTTGAACATATGCTATAATTCAAATAAAGAAAACCCTAGGTCTTAGAGGCTACCTGGATTCTGACATCGCATCAGAGAGTCAAGGGAGATTGCAGACAACTGAATTCTCACGTCTGGTCTGATACACAGCCCAAGGGATTCTGTTTCCTCTATTTCACTAGACTTTTAGACTCTGGAAGTCTCTTCTCAGACACGATTTCTGGCACAAGGCTTTCATCTCATTCTCTCCACATGGGGTTCACATCTCCCAGAGATATGCGCCTCTGGCTTAGAAAAGCCTTCTATTTAAGGGTTTACTTGCTCAGCTCCCAGATAATGTGGAGGTGGCAGGAGCACAAGATTTGCCTTCCAAACAGCAGCTTGTCAGGAGTATCACAGAGCGAGGGAATCTTCCCCTTCTAATTGCTTTTTCTTTTTTAAAATAGAATTCTTTCCTCTGGTAACCGATTATAACCCACTTCAGGGATTCCCTCAAGTGTTGCTTTACAGCTGAGGCATTGTGAGGGTGGGCGATGGGGCCTTAGGACAAGGGCAACCCAGCTGGTTTCTCTGGTGAGGATAAACACAGGATGGTCTGTAGCCAGAGCTCATGCACACCCAATATTTGCACCCCCAGGGGCTATGGCAGTGTTTGTCTGGAGAAGGTAAGTTCATGTCCTAAGGAATATGTGTGACTCCTGGAGCTATTCTATGGCTGAATACCTGCACAGCTCCATATCCCATCTGCCTCTGTGCATACTCGGGTGTATACTTACATTCTCTAAAACAGAATATTCTATCCTGAAAATGTCACTGTTAATGGTAAAATCATTGATTACGAACAAAACACACCCAGGTTTTTCGAGTGCTTTTCTTGCCCCCATTTACGTGTTGATGTCCTGCTTCTCAGTCTTCCTGAGTGCGCTGCACTTTATTTCTCAGCCACTTAGTGATGCTTCATACTTCTGCAACAATTGATACAATGGCTTTAGAGTGATCATGTGGACACTTTATTCTAGAAAAAGACTCTATTCATATTGCTGGGACCATAAAAATGATAAGACTAAATACTGTGTCAGATTTGAATATAGATCATAGAATCAAGATACCATCATAGAGAACAGCGAGGCTTAAAAATAAGACAAAGTCAAGTGTTGACTCATCCAAGTGTAATGCAAATCTTATCCTTTTTACTGATGGCTGTAAATGATGAAACAGCAGTTCCACGCTGAAGGAAAGTGTGCAGCCATAACTATATGTCGTGTATGCAATAGATTTTTGAAGATACACTGACAAATAACCCACATGTTTTATAACCAAATTAAACTATATCTGATACCGGGATGTGTGTCTTGCCATTTTTAGCACCATGAGAAAAATGGGCTGCATCATTGGTTTCTCCTTCTCCACTTTTATTTCTCTATAGCTTTGTGTGTGTGTGTGCTTGTGTGTGTGTGTGTGTGTGTGTGTGTGTTTGTGTGTGTTCGTAAACAAAAGGAAGGTAGAATCATTCCTCCTGCTAACTGTTTCAGGAGAAAGTAAAAAATGTGGTTCATTAACAAAATGATATTGACAACTTCTGCCTGCAATGTGTTAAAAGTTGAAGTTAAATGTGTCTAGACAATTCACTTTGGGTACATGGGAATTGGCAAAGAATAAAATTAGCAAACTGCTGAAGTTATTTTTCTATTAAAATACAAAAATTAGAGTATTATGTTTTCAAATGAAAGTCTCTCTAATTACAGGCATGTTTAGGCACGTGCATACATGGCTGTATTTTAAAATACCTCGGCAATCCACACTATAAAGTTCGCAATTCCCTGAAATGTTCAGGGAATCGGAGATACATACACATTTCTCAGATGAGGAAATAATAAGTGACAAATAAATATATGAAAAAATGTTCAACATCACTGGTCATTAAAGAGATGCAAATTAAAACAACACAGAGATTCCATCTCACCCCAGAAATAATGGATATTATCAAGAAATAAACCAGGGCTGGCGAGATAGTTCAACTGACTAAGCACCTGCTTAGGCAAACACAGGGACAGGGGTTCAATTCCCGGCACCACATGCCTCTCTGGCCTCACCTCCGGGCAAGCTGAGCTGCATAGCTAAATCTTGGAAACAATCCAAATGTCCATCAACCAAGGAATGGATAAAAAAAGTTGTGATATTTTTATACAGCGAAGTGCATCTCAGCTATCAAGTAACAAACTCTGACAGGCCAGATAGCTCAGTGGATTAAAGTGCCTGCCTACCCAGCTTGATCCCCAGTACCAGCAGCCAAGCTGGCTCCACCCCTAGGCCACACTGAGATTGAGCATGGTGGCATGAGCCTGTAATCCCAGCACTTGGGAGGCTGAAAACAGGAAGAATCATTATGAGTCCCATCTGTGTAGTGAGGCCCTGTAGACCCTGTACTAAATATATTAAAAAAGGGAGAAGAGAGAGATAGAGAGAGAGAGAGAGAGAGAGAGAGAGAGAGAGAGAAAGAGAGAGAAATAAGAAATAAGAATCATAAACTCGAGGCTTTTATGGGTAAATAGATGTAACTAGAGACCATACTCATAAGTGAAATAAATCAGACCCACATGTGTAAACATTGCATTGTCTTATGTTATGTTTGATGCATTGCAGCAACTTGAGAAATTTAAATGTTCAGCTAGGTGATTCAGCAAGAGGTCAAGGTCCTTACTTTGTAAAGACCTTCAGCTTGTAGAAGAGGAGGGCACAGAGGTGATGTGAGCGTGGGAGGATAGCTAAAATACAAGATGGGGGAGGAAAAAAGGCTTGCTTGCCCCTTTTTGCTCTTGTTTTACTGTCTTCTTCCGCCTTGAACTGCTGCCCCTTGGCCCTGCCACCCTGCCTTGGAGCCAGCGAAGTATGGACTGAAACTTATATAAACCATGAGCTAAAGAAACTTTTCCTTCCTTAATTTTGGGTGTTGGGTATTTTGTCTCAGCAAAACATCTCCCTAGTGTAAGAGATTGAAAGAGTAAATAAGATCCAAAAGGCACAATAGACACTTTGAAAAGGAAAGAAACTGCTCTAAAAGGAAAGAATAACTGGGACTTGGGAAAGGAGAAAAGACAGACTATATATACAATAATTATACTAAAAATTTCTATTAGTTCATTAAAAGGAAGTTAGTGTTTTACTATTTGACCAATCTTACCTGCCTGTACCTATTTAATCTGAGCAACTACTTTGATAATAACATTACACAATAGAATCACCATTGTTAATTTCCTATCATTATGTTTTGAAATTTGGTATCACTTTAATTGTTTTTATTACTCTCTCTAAAATAAAAAGGTAATATCTATTTTTGTAGGATATAATTATCACCTTGATCATTAATTGTATTTTTATTGACCACTAGCAATTATGTCCATTAAAGCTGTCTATAACCTTATACTTTCATAACAACATGTAATTTTTTAATTAACATGGATAAATTCTTAATGGGCTAACATTTATAAGTGACTTTTCTGCTTTTGAGAGAGAAAGGTGGGAGGAATTGAGGTTGCCCAGCTAGTTGAGGAACAACCTGATGCAGAAAGCTAATATTGTTCACACACTTGCAAAACTCACCATGAATATAAAAATACATTTTCTTTGTACGATGTATCTTTGGAGATACTAATAATGTCCATTTTTATTCAGAAGAACATTTCATATACCAGTCATTGGCATAGATCCTGAAGATACCAGCATGAATAGAATAAGGGCTGTTAACAAGCAAACTGTGTGTTGAAACTGTAATCCCTGGAAGCATCGCAGATGAAAACTTAGACTCACACAAAGACGTATTGCCTAACAGTCCTGCTTCAAAAATTACCTAGCTCTCAAGGCTATGGGAGATGCCTTTTCATTTAAAAGCTCAAAGGATCTGCAATTCCCTGACAAAAATCAAAGTTAGCAGTGCAGCCATACTAGGATATAAAAATATAGGACACCCAATTCAAATAGAATTTAAGGTAAACAACTTTTAAATTTTAGCTTATATAGTTCCCAAACATGGCATGGGGAATAGACAATTATTTTTTCATTATTGGTGTGAAATTCAAAGTCCGTTGGGTAAATTATTATCAAGCAATACTAACTAAAGTGATGTTTGCCAGGATGTTGTGATGGAGATTCATTCATAGATTCCAGTTAAAATCATTTACTAGGCAGTATTTATGAGCAACCTACTATGTGCCAGATGCCATGGCCATCCCTGGGAGAACTCTGTAAGAGAGAACAGGTAGTCGTGGTCTTTCTGTTCCAAGGCATTACTGTTTATTTCCAGAATAGGTCATCCTGAAAGTCCTGTGATGGAGAAAGTAGCACTTTGTAGCAAAACATGGTGCGATATTGAATGCATTCCACATGGATCAAAACATCTTCCTTTAAGAAATGACTGGGTTTTTTTTTTTATTATTTTAAACAGTTTTAGTCAAACATAATTGACATGGGATAAATGTACTTATTTAATTTTTTAAAAAATTATTTTATTTGACACAGAGTCTGGCTATGCAGGTCAGATTCATAATGATCCTCCTATCTCAGCCTCCTAGTACTGGGATTACAGGTATGCACCACCAATCTCAGTGGTGTTGGATGGCACAGAATGGGGCCAGCACTGTATGCAGAACTGGGGAATGAACACTGGTCCTTGTGCTTGCCAGGCAGGTGCTTAGACTGCTGAGCTATCTCCCCATAACAATGCACTTATTTAATGTGTGTCACTTCATGAGTTTGGACATATCCAAGCATCGGGGATGCTATTACCAAAATCAAGATACTATATATACCTAGCACCTCCCAAAGTTTCTTTGTGTCTCCCATCCACCACTGCCCATCTCATGTTTGTACCTTTAGGTGCTACTTTGTGCATCAGATCTCTAGAACATATTCATTTATCATAAATTAAAACCTGTACTCATTGAATAACTAATTTCCAAGACTTGCAGGATTTGAAGCAGTTACTTAGAGAAAGAAGCAGAATAAGCATTACTAGTAGAGAAAATGGTGAATGAAAGTGCATATGGACCACTCAAGTTTACATGGATGTTTGGAGAATTATAGAAGATGAGACTGAATCAAGACTAGAGTGTAACAGGGGTTTTAGGAATGTTCTTTGGATGGTCTCCTACAAGAAATGGAAATCCAGAGATGCTCAGAAGCTCAGGCATGGAAAAGCTGATGTGGTCAAATTGGAGTAAGAAATGAAACAGTGAGCGACACAAAAGCAGAAAGACTAAAATATTTGGAAATCATCAGAATTAGTGATTGCCTGAGAGCAGAGAGCTAGAGTCAAAGATGGCTCATGGGCAACAAAGAAGGTGAAAATGATGTCAGATGCCTTGAAGAAAACAGTGCAGTGGATGAGCCCATTTAGAATAGAAAGTAACTAAGTTTAAAGTCCTGTCTAGTTACTCTTCTTTCGTTGCTGTGATAAAATATAGGACATCCAAAATTAAGGAAAGGAAGGTTTATTTAGCTCCCAGTTTGTGCAGGTTTCAGTCCATAATCAGCTGGCTCCAAGCCCGAGTGGTACATGGCAGAAGGGCAACCACTCAAGACGGTGGAAGACAGCAAAAGCAGCAAGAGCAAAAAGGGAGAAGTGGGAGAGAGGACACTCTCTGTCCATATATTGTACGCACACTACCCACTCTAGGGTGGATGTAACACTCACACCCTCACACCTCCCCCATGACTACATGAGGCTTTGGGGGCACAAGCCAGACACAAGCCTTAACAAGTCTTAAAGAAAGAAGTCTCTGCTACAACTATATGTATTGGTCTTGAGCTTAGTCTGAGGTAGTGCCTAGGGTTAAGGAGTCTATAACCACCCATCTGTAGACGACTACTGAAGTCAGTGCAGAGGAAGAAAACACTACCACTGGTCTTAGGTTTATCATTTGTAATCAGAGGACTACACCGCAGTACTGTACTCTATGAGGCGCCAAGTGTCTGACCTACAATAAGGACTTCAAAAATTTAGGAATAGAGACTGTGCTTACCCATCACCTTCTCACTTACTGTGTATACAGTGCCATTTGTTTCACACAGAAGTGCTTAGCACTTTTGAAAATTCTGATGTATTCCATTTCAAATTCTTATGAAAGTATACCTTCTCTTGCCAGAAAAAAAATGTATAGAAAACTATCAAACATTTTAAGTACCTAAGATAGGGCTTTATGCTATTTTTGATTTTTTAATTAATTTTACTGAGAAACAAATAGCAATGAGACAGTTTCAAAACTGATTAGTAGAACAGTTTCAATAAATAATACATTGCATATTGTTGTCTTTGTAATGGTTATTCATAGTATAAGATGCAGACACAATGTCCTGTCCAAACACTATTAGTATAAGTCTTTCTTTCCATTGAATTAAGAGAAAGTAACTGGATATCTACCTCAACTGTTTTGTATATACAGATACAAAATGGTCCTTCATTTGTATCCTCTTTTTCTGTTTAGTTTTGTCAGAGATGGGTATTCCATTGCCATTTAAATATTGTAGGTACATGAATTTAGCAAAATAATCCAATATAGTTCAGTAGTCCATAATAGTAGTGGGTTATCACATGACTCTCAATGTCCAAAGTTGCAGACTTGAGCATTTTACAGTTCAGTATATTATTGTGGTTTTACTATTTTTACCTCATTTTTATACCTTTCTGCTGGCAGGTTAAGATCAAGACCTATATAACAAGAAATTTAACTCACTAAAACAAAACATACTTTGGGTAGCCATTATTTTTCTCTTTGGGACAGTTTAAAGGTTTTCTTTTGTTACAAAAAACAGGAATGTACCTACACAAAGGCTCAAGATAGGCCATCTTTTTAAACAAAAAGGCAATGGTTCACAAAAGACTATGAATAGAACGTGTAAATAGTTGATACAAATCTAATAGGATTTGTTAAAATCAGTGATACCTAATAATACATCTGAAGTGTTTCTTGTATAAAATGTCACATGAAGAAAAGAATTTATGTGTGTCCATGTGTGTTTGTGTCATTTTAAGGTGGCTCGGAACCAACCCAGAGGAGCCAGTGGTGGCCCAAGGAGGTAGGGACAGAGCTAGAAGCCTTGGTGCACTGAGGTGGGGCTTCGATCTCTTTTTTAAGAGGGTTATAATTTTGATTGTATAGATGTTTTACTTCCTTCGTTAGATTAATTCCCAAGAATTTCATTATTTTGGATGTTATTATGAAGCATATTCTTTCTCTAATTTCTCTCTCAGTGAGTTTGCTATCTGTGTAGAGGAATGCTATTGATTTTTGGATGTTAACTTCATATTCTACTATGCTACTGAATTTTTTTATTAATTCCAGGAGCTTCTTGATGTAGTTTTTTGGGTCTTCCAAGTAGAGTATTATGTCATCTTCAAATAATGATAGTGTAACCTTTTCTTTACCTATCCTTAATCCTTTTATTTGTGTCTCTTGTCTAATGGCTTTAGCTAATGATTCCAGAACTACATTGAATGGAAGCAGTCATAGAGAACATCCTTGTCTTGTACCTGATTTGAGAGTAAAAGGCTTAACTTTTTCTCCATTTAAAATTATTTTGGCTGTTAGTCTGTTGTAGATGGCTTTTATCAGGTTGAGGTATAGGCCATAGGCCATCTATTCCAATTTTCTGTAGGGCTTTGATCATGAATGAGTGTTGGACTTTGTCAAAAGCCTTTTCTGCATCTATTGAGATAATCATGTGGTTTTTGCTTTTGAATCTATTGATATAGTGTATTACAGTTACAGATTTGTGTATGTTGAACCATCCTTACATCTCTGGGATGAATCCTATCTAGTTACGGTGTATAATCTTCTTGACAATATGCTGTATTCTATGTACTAGAATTTTATTGAGGAATTTTGCATCTATGTTTATGTGAGAGATTGGCCTGTAATTCTCCTTTTTGGTTAAGTCTTTTTCTGGTTTCAGTATCAGTATAATACTTGCCTCCAGGAACAAGTTTGGGAGTGCTACTTCCTTTTCAATTTCACTGAAGAGGTTGAGGAGTATTGGGATTAAATCTCTAAATTTCTTGTAGAATTCAGCTGTGAATCCATCAGAACCTGGGCTTTTCTTTGTTGGTAAGTTTTTTTTTTTTAATTACATTTTCAATGTCATTGGTGATCTTGGGTTATTCAGGGTTTTATATCTTCTTGATTCAGTTTTTGCAATTTGTACCTACCTAGGAATCTTGCCATTTCTTCTGTGTCTTAGATCCTATGACAGTAAACATTTTCAAAATAACTATCGATGATCTTCAGAGTTTCCACAGAATATGCAGTAATTTATCTCTTTTCATTCCTTATTATTTGGACTTGGGTTTTTTTCTTTCCTCTTTTTGAGGAGGTTGGCTAGGTGTTCATCAATTTTATTTAAACTCTCAAAGAACCAGCATTTGGATTCATTAATTCTTTGTATAGTTTTCTTTGTCTCAATTGCATTAATTTCTCTCTAATCTGTATAATTTGCTCCTGCCTTTTTGTTTTGGGCTTGGTTTTTCTCTTCTTTTTCTAGGAGTTTGAGGTATAGTATTAGGGTATTTATTTATTCTCCCTCTGTTTTCCTAATGTGTAAAGTCACCAATATAAATTTTCTCTGAGAATTACTTTTGCTATATCCCACAAATTCTGGTAATTTGTGTTTGAATTTTCATTGGATCATAGATTGCTTAATTTCTTCTTTAATTTCATCTGTAACCTATTGGTTGCTGAGAAGAGTGTTATTTAATTTCCATATGTTTATGGGGTTTTGTGGTTTCTTTTGTCTTTAATTTCCAGCTTGATTGCACTGTGGTCAGATAATATGCATGGGATAATTTCTAGGTTTTTACACATACTTAAGCATGACCTATGGACTAGTATGTGGTCTATTTTAGAAAGCATCCCATATGCATCTGGAAAGTATTCACATGTTGGATGCAACCCTCTGTATATGTTCACTAAGTCCATTTGTTCAAAGGTTTGGTTCAGTTCTGCTACCTCTTTCATAACTTTTGCCTGCTTGACCCATCTTTTTGAGATAAGGGGGTGTTAAGATCCCCTTTTAATACTGTGATATTGGTTATTAGATTTTCCATGTCCTTTAAAATTTGTCTTGTATAGTTGGGTGCTTCCATATTTGGTGCATAAATGTTTATGATTGTTATCTCTTCCTTTTTAATTTTTCCCATAAGCAATATATAGTGACCTTTTTATCTTCTTTGATCATTCTTGGTTTGAAGTTCAGATTGTCTATGCACAGAATAGCTACCCCTGAATTTTTCTGATGTCCTGGATCATGTAGTATTGATTTCCATCCTTGACCTTTAGCCTATGAACTTCTTCATGGGTTAATTGTGTTTCTTGTAAATTGCATATTGTTGGATTTTGTTTCTTTTTAAATATATTTTTATTTTTTATTTTATTTTTATATATTTAATACAGTGTCTATAGAATCTCACTGCACAGATCAGATTTGTAGCGATCCTCCTGTTTTCAGCCTCCCAAGTGCTGGTATCACAGGTGGGTGCCACCACACCCACTCAGTCCTCCTTTCCACGCACCCTGTGAATGGTGTTGGAGCTGGCATGGCACACTGGGGATCGAACCCCAGTCTCTGAGCCTGCCTAAGCAGGCACTTTAGTCTGCTGAGCTATCTGGCCAACCCTCTGGATTTTGTTTCTCAGTCCACTCTGCCAGCCTTTTTTCTTTTAATTGGTGGATTTAGTACATTTACATTGGTGGTTATAACTGACATGTATTTACTTATGTTTGTTATGTCTTTTATCTGGTGTTGGTTCCCTACTGTTATCTTGTGTTTAATAGTTTGTTATGTCTGGTGGGTTCTTTCCATTGTCATTCTTAGAATTGATATTTTGATCCTTTTCTAAAATATCTTTTAGTACACTGTGTAGGGTAGCTTTGGTCATCATGAATTTCTTTCTTCTTTATCATAGAAGTATTTCACTTGTCCATTACTCTTGAAAGAGAATTTTGCAAGGCATATCAGTCTGAGTTGGAATTTGTTTTCTTGTAGTATTTGAAACGTTTTGCTCCATGCTTTTCTTGACTTGCTGGTTTTTGAGGAGAAATATGCTGTTATTCTGATAGGTCTTCCTTTAAATGTGATCTGTTTATTTTTCTTTAGTGACTTTAAGTCTATTGTTCTTGTTCTGTCTTTCTGGGATCTTGATTATTATATGTCTGGGTGTAGTTTTAATTGTGTTGATATTATTTGCAGTTCTATATGCCTTGGTTACCTGAATGTCAGATTGTTTCCCCATATTTGGGAAGTTTTCTGCTGTTATTTCTACTATATTCTTCTGTATGCCATTTCTGTTGTCTCTTTCTTTTTCACTGATGCCTATTAGGCTTATGTTGTTCATCTTTACATCATCTTGCAACTGTTGAATTATTATTTCCTGGATCCTCTTCACTTTTACAGATCTTTCCTTACTTTTTCACTTGTTGCAATGGTGTCTGAAAGTCTATCTTCACTTTCAGTCAAGTGATTTTTGCCAACTTTTAATGGAGTTTTTAAATTTTTATATATCTCTTTGAATCTGCTTAATGCATTCTATTTCTTTCCTATATTGCCCATTCAAGGTTTGCATCATTTTTCTATTCTCTATGTTTATCAATGTCTTCTTTAGAAACACTTAGTAATTCTCACATTGTAGTTATCATTTCTTTCTTTCTTTTTTTTTAACCTGTGAGATTATTCCTGATCTGGTTTCTGCTATACTCTTCTGCATTTGTTTCTTTACTTCAGTAGCTATTATTTCAGACATTTCATGTGTGTGGCTTCCAATTTCTTCTATGCTGATGTCTCCTGGGTTTGTTCTGGTTGGGCTCAGGGCTTGAGAATGCATTTTTCTCTTTCTTTTTGTCATTTTCTATCTCAGAGAGAACTCTTTATTTAGATTTCTGTGATATCTTCTTATGAGAGTTTGATAGTAAGTACCTGGATCACTGCAGTCAGATCCTCACTGTAAAGACTCTGTTTTGCAGGTATCTCTCCTGCATGAGATATTCTTGTTTTGTGTGTGTCCCAAGATTTTGCCTTCTCTTTTTCTTAAGACTGAGATATTGATTTCCATTTGGCACTGTCCTCTGTCTTTCAATGTAGGGTTTTGGTGGGGTTATTACCCAAAAGCATTCCAATATTAATATCCAAGGGAATATATGTGCTTAAGGCAGATATGGTTTCCTATTTACAGTAGTATAATCAGCAATACAAATAATAGTGCAATTTAGAAATCAACAAACTTTTGTAATTAATGAGTCTGTACTTTAGACCATAGAAGCAAACATTATAGCTGTATAACAAAGCAGATCTTAAATTGAGTATTTGTATTTAAATTAGTTTTCCTGAGTTCTGTCTGGTCACTTCCCTTTTATGCATCTGGAGTTTTCCGGGAAGATTAGCTCAACTCAGTTACTTGCTGCCACGTCTGTGTCACAAGGATGCTCCTGTAGTTCTTGGTCTCCATTGGGCTTGGCTGGACCCAACAGTATGCCTTAGCTCACTAGATATGCTCATCTCTAACTTGACCAGCAGGACCTGGCTTGAGCCTGGCTGCTGTGTCTGCTCCTTCCAGCTAAACCCAATCCAAACAGACCACCAGGCCTACTGTCTGTTGGGCTTGTGGTTCCTTCCTGGTAGACCAGCTGAGGTAGAGTAGGCCCTCTGTGCCATACTGGCTTCTGGTCCCGCGGCTCCTTCCCAGTACGCCTGCCAATGTTGAATGAGTGCACATTTTATTATGATCAAATTATACTGCTAAGACTATAGCAAATAAAAAGATGCAACTGATGTTTAAAATTTGTATGCAATTTCAAGGAGCTCCCAGACACCCTGAATGTCATCAATGAATCCATTCCTGGTCAGCTGTCTGAAGGAAAGGGCATCTAGATTGTGGATGTGCAGCTTTCACAATCTGAAATCTCTGTAGGTCTGCCAAGCTTGGATCCATTTCCATTTTTTAGGCTATAGCACAGATCAAAGAGTATTGACATTATGACAAAAGTAGGTACTTTTGTGGATGCCATGGTTTGTGTCTAGTTGTCCTCATACAGCCTCATACAGTCATGGGGGGACTTCTAAAGTTCACAATTAACTCATGATCCCTGGGATTGTGGGTTTTAGTACTGCTGAAATTATGAGTGTGAGTACTATACCCAGCTTGGGTTGCATAGCCTGAACTCTACTTAAGGGAGACAGACTTGCTCTCAGTAGCCATAGTTGCTATTACTCCTCCCTTTTGCTCTTGCTGTTTTGCTGCCTTCCAACACCACGAACTGCTGCCCTCTGTCATGTGCCAGTCTGTCTTTGAGCCAGCTGAGTATAGACTAAAACCTCCAGTAACTGTGAGCTAAATAAACCTTTCCTTCCTTCATTTTGAGTGTCAAGTATTTGCCCCAGCAATGAGAAAAGAGTAACTGAGACGATGGCCAAATGTTCAGTGAGAACAGGCAACATGCAAGGGGTTCTGCCCTCCAGTCTCTCCATTGGCCCACTGGATAAACAGGAAAATGACACATTGCTTTTTGATTTACTGTTCCTCTCTGGGATGTGCTTTTTTTTTTTTTTTTTTTCAGTACCAGGGATTGAACTCAGGACCTTACACTTGCCAGGAAGGTGCTTCTGCCCTGAGCCAGCTCCCCAGCCCAGGGATGTGATCTTAACCTCTTTGGTGACCAGCTGCAATCAACTATCTATCCATAGACAAGAACTTATTAACTTTTCCTCTTTTATTTCTAGAACATTCTCCTTCTTTATTTTAACTGAACATAAATAGGTAAGAAATATAATGTTGGTTCTCTCTTTTCTTTGGTGAATCCATTTGATCGTCCTTTTTTGAAGTTGATATCTTCATTGGTACTCACTTTCTGCTCCCAAAAGAATGCTTCCAACTTGCACACTTGAATTAATTTTGTCTTCCTTGGTAGTTTAGTCTTCTTAATATTAAAAAAATAAATATTCTCACTTCAGTTATATACCTGGTCCCACTGGGGACCTGCTGGCTTGGTTGTTTAAAGACCTGCTTATGCAAACTTTCTATTAAATATTTCCAAAATAATTTGAATACTTTTTTATGAAATCAAGCCGTCATTCTATAAACTTTGGTAAGTGCTATATGTTTTTAGTTTTCTTAATACTTTTAAAATTTTTACTAGCATATGCTTTTATTTTTATTTTATTTTTTGTTAGTATATTACTGCAATATATAATGATTACATTCAAGTTGGGGAATTGGTGGTGCCTTAATCTTCTATTTTTCCTTTTTTCCCCTCTCCTCCTGCCTCTCTTAATCTCCTGACCCCTTTCCTTATTTCCAGAGTTTACTTCCTGTTTCTTACTATTTCTTTTTTATTTTGCAGCCTGAATTATTTACATTTTGAATTTCTCATATAAAAGAAATCATGAGGTACTTAATCTGTGTGTGACTAATTTCACTTAGCTTTATGGTCTCAAGAGCCATTCATTTTTTGATAAATCATTCAAATGTAGCTTTATGGCTGTGTAGTGCTTCTCTGCACATATGTACCATGTTTCCTTATCCATCCATCTGCTGAGAAGCATGTAGACTGCTTTGTAGTTTAGTTGTTGTGAAGTTGTCATAAATATAGATGTGGATGTGTCACTGCAATGTGTGCTTTTAACCCTTTCAGAAAGATAGTCAAAAGATGTATTGATGAGCCAAGTGGAGCTTCTACTCTTAGTTTTTCTGTGGAAACTTCACACTGATTTTTGTCCTAGCTTATATTCTCATCACAACTATAACAGAATTTCTTTTTCCCCACAACTTTCTCAGTATATGTGTTTTATTTGTTTTTGTTTTGTTTGGTATCTTTAGGGAAGGGTCTACAGGGTGTTCAGGGTCTCACTACTAGATCAGACTCATAACGATTCTCCTGTTCATAGCCTCCTAAGTGCTGGGATTACAGGAGTGCACCATCACTCCCAGTCTCAATTGCCATCTCAGTGCATTGTGGGGGTGGTGCCAGCACAGCAGGCCCAGGAAGCAAACCCCTGGCTCCTGCACCTGTTCTGCAGGTGCTTTAATCTGTTGAGCTATTTAGCCAGCTCTGTTGTTTTGTTTTGTTTTATTTTTTGAGTCCTAGGTGGTAGCCCTTCTTTCTGAAATAAAATGAAATCTGAGAGTTGCAACAGATTTCTATAATGGCCAAAGATACTGAACATTTTTTCCTGTACTTACTGAGTTTTTGAAATTCTTCTTTTGAGAAATGATCATTCATTTCAATTGCCCCTTTTTTGATTAGGTCCTTTATTTTAAGAGATCTAATTTTTGGGTTCCTTATTCTGAATATGAGTTCTCTGTCCACGGAGTATCTAGAACTCACAGTTGTCCCTATTCTGTACATTGTTTCTGAAGGGTGTTGGTTGTTTCCTTTATTGTGAAAAAGCCTTTTAATTTCATAAATCCCATTTCCTGACACTTGGTGCTCCATTTTGTACACTTGGGGTTCTGTTCATTTAGTTCCTGCCATGTCTGTGTCTTTAAGAGTTTAGAGTAAGGACAAGATCTATAGAAGGTGGAAAAAAGAGTCTGCACTGAAATTGTGTGGAAGTTGTCTGCTTCTTACCTAATGAGCTAGAGAGAAAGAGGGGAGCAAAGATAATTTTTTGAACCAACAAGCCATGTTTACTGTCCTAAAAACACTCACAAGGAAGTTCAGAATTAAAATTGGAGCATGAGTAGTATTTCTTGAAGGCAAACAATATAAAGAAATCAAATGGAAAGAGTTTGCCATCTAATTTATGCTCTCTTCATTATAGTAAGAAGTATTCTGGAGAAAACTATGATGAGTACAAAGAAAATAGAAATGTCTTCCAATACATGTTTCATCTCATTAGACCTGAAAAGAAATACAAAACATCTTAAAAGTTTGAATGTAAAATAAGATGTTTTACCAATTTCTTTTCTTCAAAGATATTCAGTGTTTCTGATTTTATATCAAGATCTTTGATTCATTTCATTCTAATTTTAGTACAAGTAAGAAACACATGGATCTAGATGTATTCTTATATATGTGACTAAGTAGTTTTTCCTGTACCATTTGTTAAAGAAGCTATGTTGGGGCTGG
>NDGN011459822.1:0-24258 GCA_002564285.1 Tympanoctomys barrerae | reverse complement strand
AAAAAAAAAAGCTGCAACTTAATGAAGGCCATTTAACAGTCAATCTCAATTCCAGAGAAAAGCAAATCTTTATTGCCAGCATCCGATAATTTCTGTTCAGGGATTCCCATCCTTGGAATGGTTTTCTTTTTTCAGGGCCTCTTTTCTAATTAACTCTGGAGCCCAGATTACAAGAAGGCAGCCTTGTGAGTGGAAGGGGGCCTCCGTGCAAGCAAGCACTGGAGGTGAGGTTTAATTAAAGAGGAGCTGTTAGAGGGGAGAGACCTGAGCAGACTGTAGCGTTAATCCTCTCGCCTCGCTCCCGTGTCCCCGCGTGATTGTGATTGATGAGCCTGTCCTCCGTACATCTTCATCTGCAGTGTGCCGAGTCCCTGCAGGCAGAAGGGGCTCTAACTCAGCTCCGTGTATGCTTGGACTTATGGAGGCCTGGGCTGGTAAAGGACAGCCTCCTAGCTCCTTTCTCTCTCACTGATTTTTTTTTTCTTTTCATTTCTCTTCTTTAATAAGTAGGTAGATAGGCAGATGGATAGATATAAAGAGGTCCATATAGTTGTATACATGCAGTAATACATGTATTTATGTACTAATTCATATACCTGCATTCTCATGCGTGTATCTACATGTCTATCCAGATCTATGTATGTAAGCTTCTATCTGTCCATCTACCCACCTACCTATCCATGTATCTAACTACATATCTATTTGTATGTGTGTATGCTAGTTATCATCTGTCTATCTGTAAACATCTGTCCACCCTCTAGCTTTCTGTATGTCCATGTACCTTGTAAACATCTATTTACCAACTTCTCTATGTATTTATCTACACATCTTTCAGCCTGTCCATATGTATGTAAACATCTATCTGTCCATCTATACTCCCACCTGTTCCTGTATCGATCTATCTATCTATCTATCTATCTATCTATCTATCTATCTATCAGTGTGTCCTTACCAAATCTGTGACTCTCAGCTCAGTGTCTTTATCTGCCCATATCTATTTTGGCCTCTGTCTCTGTTTTTCTCACTCTTTCCAGATCTGTCTGTTAATCTGCCTCTGTCTTTTTCTTATCAAATGTTCTTTTGTGTGTGTGTGTGTGTATTTCCATTATATATATATATATATTTCCATAAAAAATATATTTTATGTATTTAATACAGGGTCTCACTACTCAGTGTGGACTTGTAGTGACCCTCCAGTTTTCAGCCTCCTCAGCACTGGGATTACAGGTGTGAACATCAAGCCTGGACTAGGTCACAGCCTCAGCACACCCGGAGGCAGGGCCAGCACACAGTGTGGTTCCAGAGATTAAACCTTGGTCCCTGAGCTTCCCTAAGCAGGTGCTTAGTTGGCTGAGCTCTCTGGCTGGCCCTGCTTTCCTAGTATATTCTACAGGGTAATACTAGGAAAACTTTAGGTGTAACTTTTATCTTTTCTTTAAAATTCAGCAGCAGTAATGTTTAAGTAATATAGAAGCTACATTTGAATAAACATCTACTACATTCCTGGAATGATCTGAGATTGTCTTTGACATTTATTAAGTAATTAGTCCTCTAACAGTGAACATTTGTTGATCTCTTTGTGCAGATCCTATTACTGAATATGTTATATATGTCGTTCTATTTAATCTTCAAAATAATCCTTTCTAGTGGCTTCTGTTACTCTCCCCATTTTGGAGATGAAAAACCAGATTTATAGGCGCAGGGGCTGGGGGTTCCATCCCTGGGCCTGCCATGCAGGCCAGAGCTCCGGGGTGTGCTGAGAGGGCAATTGAGACTGGGCATGGTGGTGCATGCCTGTAATCCCAGCCCTTGGGAGGGAGGCTGTAAACAGGTGAATCACTATAAGTCAGATATAGTAGTGAGACCCTGAAAACCTGTAGACCTTTCCCGAAAAATAAAAAAAAAACCAAAAAACAGATTTAGAGCGCAAATTATGTGTAGTATCTATAATTGATATTGTAGCACACTAATATAAGGTTTTATTCCCACCTTTCAGTGATGTATAACAGAGATTTTAAAAGGTAAAATGAATTGTCCTTTGTCAGAGTTTAAGAAGAGCAATTAAAGGACTTTTCCCCTTCTCTCAATGCTACTTTCATAAGGATAAGGAGCAAGGATAAGGAGGTAGGCTGTGCCCCTCAGTGTTTCTGTTTTCTCTTCCCTTTCAAGTCTGCATCCTGATTGGGTTGAGTGGACATCTTTCCATGTGGCCACGAGGCTGACTTCCAGGAGCAGGAGACTGCGAAACTTCCATCAGTCTTTTGAGTCAAAATAAATTGGCAGGAACATCCAATTTGACTTTTTCTCCTTCTTCGAGGCAGATGCTGTTCTCATGACTGAGAAAGACGCGACACCTCATCTCACCAAACAGCTAAGGCATTGGTAATGATAGCCACCACTCCGTTTCTGGTCTCCGTGCTACAGGCTCTGGTGGGCTTAGTGCTGCACTGGCCTCTGCTGCTGGTGACATGAGGTTGTCAGAGTCTTTGTTAAAAGGCACAGCCAGTCCCCAGAGTAGGTCCGCCTGTGGCTCTTGCTTCACTGTGTGCAATTCAAATTCTTTTAGCCAACTGGGCTGCCTTTTGAATGGCAGTATTCCAGTCTGACCCAGTTGAGGTAACATACCTACAAGTAAGTGTGTCAGTTTTCCCAACTCTCAAATTGACTTGGGTTAGTATATCCTAGTTTAGGGAAGGGACTATGATTTGGAAGTTGACCCAAGACTATGGCCTATACTATTTCGTGTGTGCAGATCTGATTGAAGGTGGGTGTTTGGCAGCCTCTGTTCAACCTCAAGCTGTCCATAATCTTCTGACTTTGGAGAATCGAACTTCCTATGTCTCACACACAGGAACTGTTATAAATCAAACCCCACCCTCTTTCAGAAACAGCGTCTTTTTACTCTTGCACTGTTTTTTTTTTTCCTCCCTCCAACTAGAATATCTTTACTACCTTAAGAACTTACAGAAATTTAGACTGCTTCAGTACTTTATTTTCTTATAGCAGTGATAAATTAATACTGAAAATTTTTTGTAGTGCTAGGACCTGAACATGAAACATTTGTGCTGAATTATGTTCTGAGATTATTTATTTATTTATTTAGTTAGTTAGTTAGTTTTTGGCAAGGTCTAAATGACTAAGTTCCTCTGGCTGGGCTCAAGCCTGTGATATTCTTGTTGCAGCCTTCCAGATCGCTGGGCATACACATGTGTGCAACCACATGAGGCAGAAGAAGCTCTTGATTTTTACACAGTTGGAAAAAAAAATCTAAAAGCTGCCAGTGTTTTAGAGAGCCATCAGCTTGGAATCCTGGAAATATGGAAACAAGTCACACTGCCTTCCACTAAGATGACCAGGTGATCCTGACGTAAAGGCTCAGCTGGATGATTATGCTAGGATATCTAAATTGGGAGGTGTTTTTTTTTTTTTTTAATTTTGTGTTTTGTTTTTTTTTTACTTTTTTCTATGTATCGGTTCTTAAACTACCAACTCCTTTGCTTGCCTGGTGATATTATATTCAACTTTCATAGCTCTAATCCACCCCAGCATTCCCCATCTGTGACCTTTAGTTGCTTCTTGATTATTCCCTTTTCACTTTGCTCCTGGCCTTGATTTGATATCCTCCCAGGGAACTTTCCTTAGGTGTTGCTTTGAGATCCAGGCCCCTGGAGGAATGTGCCTCTGGAGGAGCCAGGGACAGTATTGAATTCTGGGCAAGATGTGCTGGATGGGTTGGTGATGTAGATTTGCTGGTTTTCTTTCAGAAAAGATTATATTACTTTTCCTTCCTGATATTAGGCTGGAGCCAAGGTAAGCATTTGCACTCTCTCCATCTCCTTCTCTCTCTCCCCCTTCTCAGCTTTACTATATAGAAAAGAGGCATGCCTCTGTTGGACTTTTTATTCTTAGCAGATAACATAATATTTGAGCCTGTGATCCACCAAAGATCTGCCCCATCCCGTCTTCCCAAAGCAATACTTTACAGCTACTATAACAGCAACACTCATTTCCACTCAGTTTTAAAATAATAAATAGAATTACAGTGTTTCTTTTTTGTTTCTTTCTTTCTTTCTTTCTTTCTTTCTTTTTTTTTTTTGGTGGAACCAGGGATTGAACTCAGGCCCTTGCACTTGCCAGGGAAGCATTATTCCACTGAGCCATCTCCCTGGCCCTATAGTGTTTCTTATTTAACAAAAATTTTAGGAACCATTTGTATTTCAGTTAATTCACAACTGTTCTGGTTAATCTCTATGTCTGGCTAATTATTCATGCCACTGCCCTAGCAACTTCTTTATAATCCTGAATATTGAAGGATATAATCTGTGTTACTAATTCCTAAACTAAGGGAGCTACTCAGTTTTCTTCTATCACTTGCCTAACATCTGAACCCTGTGTCCCATGCTTGCATACGAGGGAGTCAGCTCAATTTCCAGCAACAGCTTTACCATGCTTAAAGATGAAAAAGGGGCTATAATAAACTTACCATACTTAGCACGATTTGGTATGCATTCTGCATTTGTCATTCATAACATGATCTAAGCAGACTTCAACCTCAGTTTCTGAGCTTCAGCTACCACTCAGAACACTATAAAAATTCAAGTATGGCAAATACATATTAATAATAGAGTTTAAGCAAGTCACTTGGTGTGCTTCTGTCCTTGGTGCTGCACACACACCAGGGTGCTGGAGTCAACTTTCTTGCCTTTTTTTTTTTTTCCTTTCTTTTGGCCAGCTCAGCCCACCCACCCTGAGGGCAGGGCTGGCACAGCATGTGGTGCTGGGGATTGAACCGTGATCCCCTGTGCTTGCCTACGCTTGCCTACACAGGCACTTTAGACCACTGAGCTATCTCACTGGCCCTGTTGCCCTTAGTAAATGTGACGGTGTGATGGTCCTGCAAGGGCTGTGTGACAGAGGATCAGGTCATCCTTTCTCTATAGTCATCCTTTAGTCTTGTTTTCAAGGATTATAGGTGCTACCGGTGATATAATGGAGCTGACTGTTCCATTACATACCACAGCCAGTGCCATTTATGGATATTTACATAGATTAAAACTCAATAAAACTAAAGTTCAATGCCTCAGGTGCATTATCCACCACTCGTGTGTTTGGTGGCTGCACCTCACTAATCACTATAGCTAGTGTTTCTAGCATCTCAGAAAGTGCTCTTGCCCCAGTGCTTCTCTGCAATGTCAACAGCATGATAGACTCAGACCTGACCACCAAAATACCCACATCTGTTATGGCTTGTGTCTAGGTGTCCACCCAAAGCCTCATGCAGCCATAGGGCAAGCTTCTAGATTTTGATTGACTCATTGTCCAAAGCTGTGATTATGGATGTGAGTACTGCCCCCCCAGGGTATGTAGCCTATATATAGTATGAGGGACAGAAAGAGCCTTCTTTGTACTCTTCCCTTTGTGCACTTGTTGCTTTTGCTGTCTTCTGCTGCCGTGAACTCTTGCCGCTCTGCCATGCCACCCTGCCATGGAGCCAGCTGATTGCAGGCTGAAACCTCCACAGGCTGAACTAACTAAATCTTTCCTCTTTAACCTTGCATGTTGGGTATTTTGTCCCAGCAAGGAGAGAAAAGTAAGACAACATCTTAATCGCTAGAACCTGGGAGTGTACCTTGATACAGATGTGATTAAGACAAGGATATTGAAACAGAGTATTTTCTACATTACCTAGTTGGGTCCAGGGTAATCATGTGGGTACTGCATTTTAAAGTTAGGGAGAGGGATTACAAGCCAAGGAATTTGGGGGCCACTATAAGCCATAAACGACAAGAAAGGAGATAATCCCTGGAGGGCCTTCAAAAAATGAAACCATCTTGTGATGCTTTCAAGTTATATCACTGAAACAGGTTTTCTAATTCCTCCTTCCAGGATTGAAAAGAGAGGAATTCTGTGTGGTGTTGAGGCGCCCAATTTGTGGTGATTTGTTATAGCAACAACAGGAAGATGATTCATCAGTGTTCTCATCATCTCACTAGATTGTTTTCAATTTGGATCCTTACAATTTGCCTTCTCAAGTAGGGAGGCAGAGTCATTTCTTGGGTATCTAGAGAAGTGAGCTCATAAACAATGTCATCTTTTTCATTAGAGATACTCGCATGGACCCATGAATGGTCTTGGAGGGTGGCTAGTGGAGACCTGAATAGTCTGTCGTAAGTCAGCAATGCCACTGAGAAGGCCCTGGTATGCGACAGTGAGAAGAGATCATCTACATAGCCTTGTTGGCATTGAGTGGCTGTCGATTCTAATTGTGACTTTGAGCACCACATCCAGAGGAGACTGGCATTGCTGCAGAGGCTGGTAAACATCCTACGAAATGCTTGGAGGTGAATCAGAACTCAGGCTTTTTCCAATGATCCTGAAAGCACAGTTCAAGGAAGGATGTGCCTGTGCTTCCTGCCGTTGGGGGTCAGCATGTTATTTTCCAAGCCCTCTGTGATCGTGGGTGTGATGAGTCAAGCTTAGTCTCAGCTCTCTCAACCCTCTCCTTTCCTCCCAGGCTGAGCTTTGATGGGTATTTTTTTCTGGAAAATTTTCCTTTACCCTCTGTACACTGTTATTTCTTATTAAAACAACAATAACAACAATAATAGTGTATATATCAAGAGTATTATAACGAAGATATATTGGAGTGCTCATTTCATATTCTGAATAACAATAGGAAATTTACATGTATTAGTTAATTTTTTATACAAACAACTCAGCAAAGAGTCTGCTATTAGCACTTCTGTTATAATAGAGAGACACCAAGGCACTAGCAGGGTATGCTTTGGACTCTAGACCATGTACCTGGCAAGAGGAGAAGCCAAGGTTTAAGGTGAAAGTCTTCTGCTTTGCAAGTAACTTGTGTTCCAGAACTTAGCTGAAGGTGACCCTTCATAGTCTGTTTTCTCCTTAATGTAGGAACTATGTTATCTTCTTTTACTTTTTCCCCTTGTCTTCTCAAAGAACTGAAATGATTTATTAGAACATCAGCAGAATTTCTTTGTGAGTTTGCTTTTGGAGTCTCTAGTTTCTCAATAGGGTGTCCACACTGAGGGGAAGCCAATAGGGAGACCATCCCAGAGAATTCCTACTAAACATAGAGCAATAGGAATATGCAGGATAGGAAATGCCCTGGCTCTAGCACCTACTAGCAATATGTCATGCTGAAGCCAGACCTCTCTTCTGATCATTGGTTTCCTCACACTTTAAATGGGGACAGTGACAGCCAGCTGAGAGTCCATGTGAGAATTTTATGATGTGGTGGCTGTAAGACATTTGGAGTATAGTATGGTTTATAAAAGATTATGCTTATGATCACCATCAATATAATTTTCTGCCTCCCATCCACAAAATGTGCTTATCCATATTTAATGTCCATAATAAGGCTTATCTTGCTAGTTTGTAACAGTGTAGGCTTTTACAAAGGTGATTTTTGTTTTTATTTGACTTTTTCATGGCTTTCATTAGAAAAAAAAATCAAGTTAGTTGTGGTAGTACATATTTGTAGTCCCAGCTACTCAGAAGGCTGAGCTAATGGGTTGCTATGACTCTATGAGTTTAGAATCACCTGGGCACAGGCTGGGGAGAGGGCTCAGTAGAATAAGGGCTTCCCTGGCAAGTACAAGGGTCTGAGTTCAATCCCTGGTTCCACAAAAAAAAAAAAAAAGAAAGAAAGAAAAAAGAAAAAAAAAACACCTGGGCAACATCATGAGACCCCATTTCCAAAAACAACAACAATAATAAGGATTTTATTGTCTATATTTTACATAATTGTTCCAAATTATATGACCTTTTAAAGAACAAATGCTGGCATTTCATTGACATAACAAATTTAAGATCACTAACTAAGTTGATTGCACACAGGAAAGATCAAAAAAGTTAAAATTTGCATCTTTACTAATGCAAATAGATCCATTGGAGAGTAAGGCCCTCTTCCCCTCTGCTGTTGTGTCCCTGCTTCGGATGGGTCCATCCTCCAGATGTTTGCATTTGTCTTCCTTCTCCTCTGTTCTATACCCTTTCATATCTCCAACCCATGAGGCTTTTGGCATCAGAGGGGTTTTCCTAAAACACAAATCCTTGTGATTTTCATGCCTAGAGCTCTTCAATGGATGCCCATTCCTTAAAGGATCAATTGAGTGTATGGCTTTTCTTCATATGTCCTCAATCTTACTTCCCACCAGTTCCCACTATGCATAAACTCTGGTTACACCCTCTCCTGCTCTGTGTTTTCTCCCCTTCTCCCCTGGTGCCACTATGTATGCGTGACATTTTTCTCCCTCAGATCTCTGTGTAGCCCACTGACACCTTCCTATAAGATTTGTCTCAGCTATTATATCTTTAGAGAAGCACTCAGCACCTTTCATCCCTAAATTTGAGCCCACCTCTCTACCCCATAATATTTGTACTTATAAAATTCATGACACTTGCTTTTGTCATTGATTTTCTTGTATCCTTATATATCCTTATCCTGGATTTTAATATCCACTTGAACATGGGCTATTTTCTCATTTCTGAATGTATTTTATATTAACACAAAAAACAAATGCTTATTCTAAGCCTACCAGAAGTCTGCATGGTAGATAAAAATATCTTCTTTACATCTCTCAGTGCCTGAAACAGTCAAGAAGTATGTATTGGCTGGGTGAATGGATGAATGGATGGATAGATGCTAGACATCCTACCATGTATCTGTGAGAGTTAAAAAAAGAACTAGTTTCTTTCTGATCCAATCCAGTGGGTAACCTTGCCGAGCAGGATGTAACTCAGAATGTCTGCAGATGCCTTAAGCATCCTGCATAGCGGAGCATGTTTAAGGGTTCCTTCCCTGACCTCACACGCGGTGAATGTCTGAGCTCTGTAGGCTATTTGTAGAGAGTTTATTTCATCTTTGCAGAAGGCTGCCCAGTATAAATATTAGTCAGTTGATTTCACACAGAGTTAAAACAAGCTTTTAAAAGCCTTTTACCTCTCTTGTCCCCAAATAGGCACTTTAGACAAATTCTCAGAGCTTTGGGAGCTTGGTCGGATTTGGTAAAGTGCAAGTTGTGTTCCCCTCTGAAGCTGCCTTCTGGGAAGGCTGTCTCGGGGTTGATGCTGCAATTGCACAGAGAGGGTAAAGTAAAGCAAGGAATTGTAGGACAACAAAGGTGGAATGGGATGGAAAGCAGGCCTCCTTGTTCTGGATGCAGCCCCCTGAGGACACTTCTGAAGGTGTCCACCTTTGTACCTGCAAGGTCACTTAGTGCTGTGAAGGACCACAGGCCTCAGCTGTGAACAGTCTGATTGCAGGTCACATCTCCTGATCTGACAGCCAGTATGAGCCTGCACCCAGCCCCAACTCCATTACACCAATATCAACGATGTTAGCCAACTTCTCTACAGAAATATAATGTAAGGACCGGGGTAGAGCTCAGTGGTACAATTCTTGCCTAACATGAGCAGGGTCCCAAGTATAACTTCCCAGCACTGATTAAAGAGATGAAACAAGGAAAAAAATTACGATCCTCCTGCCTCAGCCTCAAAGAGCTGCTATTACAGGCATGTTCCTCCACCTCACTTTAGACCACCCACCTTTCCCTAGCATAGTGACTATAATAAAGTCATATCACTGGAACAGATCCCAAATTTTCAAAAGCCAGGAACATAAAATCTGCTTCACAGAGAGCAATGAGGTCATACCACAATGGCCACATGCCCTAATTTTCACCTCCTACACAACACCGTAATATGAGATGCTGCAGCCTCTTTGACTGATTTACTTGCTTGCTTTATTTTCATCACGGGACCTCCAGCCCCTCAAGATAGGTGCATGGTGGGTACATGGGTTTGTTTGGCTGCCATAACAAAGAACCATAAACTAGGTGGTTTCAGTGACGAAAATATAGTGCACACTGATCTGGAGGCCAGATGTCTGAGCTAAAGGTGTTGACAAGGGTGGTTCATTCTGAGAATTGTGGCAGAAACTACCCAGTGCTTCTCTCCTAGTTTTTGCTGGTTTTCTGGCAATCCTTGGCATGTCTTGGCATTTAGGAACATTGCCTCAACCTCTGCCATCATCTTAACATAGACTTTCCCTTGTGTGTACATCAAAACCCAAATTTCTCCTCTTTAGAAGCCCCGGTCTTAACTAATGACATCTATGCCTCTTCTACCTCCAAATAAGGTCACTTTCTGAGATCCTAGGGGCTAGAATTTCAACATTTAAATTGGAGTGGAAAATAAATCAACCTACAATAGCAAGAGTTTCATGTACTTAAGTCAGATACATGATTGTGGAATAATTAAATATAAATAATATCTTTCAGTTGCATTGGTCCCAAGAATAGTTGATCCAGTCTGAAGAATACATGCTGAAGTCATACAAGGAAAACTGGCCAGTGAAGGGAATGGACACTATCTATAGATGGTTAGGTTCTGTAAAATTACACAAACGCAGCCATGTTTGAAAATATATTAAGATTGTCTTATGATGGCTTTTGAACTAAACTTACACACCTTTTACCAGCCTTGGTTTCCTTAGCAGTTTCTGCCTCGCACTTGTTAAACAAATTGACTGGAATGTCTTCTGTTGTGCATGATTATTTGGCCAGACTGCTCCAAATTAGCATCTGAACAAAATTGCTCCCTCTATGTCAGTTCCTGCTTATATACCAACAAGGCAAAGTTTTCTATATTTCTAAATAGCATGAGCGTCCTTAGGCCCACCTTGACCTTATGCAAAGCCTGTCTTCCTGAAGTCAATGGAGCTGTCCTCTACTTCAAACTGTGCAGCTTGCTCCATTCAGCATTCAGACAGGTAGATGTTATTAAAGGATCACAAATATCACATTTTTTTTTGTACTGGGAATTGACCTCAGGACCTTGTGCTTGCCAGGCAGGTGCTGTGCTGTTGAGCTATATCCCCAGCCCCTCCACATATCTTTTACTATCATATACAGGAAGAATTCAGTCTCACATGATATATTAATTGATATACAGTCTCAGAGACCCTCATGTTGGGACAGGTTCAGTTACTGAAATTGGCTTTTTGGGAAGAAGATGGGGCTTTTTATTATCAATGTCTGTAGACATACTTGGAAAAAAATGTGAGAACTTCAATCTCAGTATTCTATTCTTAGTTGCTGAATTTGTAAGCCAAGTTTTGTTGCTCCTTTGTTCTGATAAGAGGCCTAGTTGTTTTGTGTTTCATTTGTCATATTGTCCATATATAGCTTGTTTTTCTGCATGTGAAAGTTTATGAGACAGGAACAAAAGAATCAAGAAGTGTATCTCGAAACTATACCTACTAAGGCCAGTGAGATAGTTTAGCAGACTAAGCACCTGCTTGGGCAAGTGCAAGGACTGGGGTTCAATCCCTGTCACCCCATGCCACACTGGCCCCAGCCCCAAGGTGCACTGAGCCAGTCATCAAGACCAGTATGGTGGTGCATGCCTATAATCCCAGCATTGGGGAGGCTGAAAACAGGAGGATCATTATGAGTCTGAGGTATGTAGTGAAACCCTGTACAAAACACATTAAAAAAAAAAAAAAGAAAAACTATGCCTACTGATACTGCTAGACTTGTTCAGTTGTATGGATAAAAGAGTTTAGGAAGCAATTTGATTAATAGAAATCTATTTAGAGTTTATATAACAGCTACAGTGTATAAGAACTATCTGAATTGGGGGAGGTGCCAGTGAGGTACCTGGGCCTCTGCTTTCTCTTCTGTTAAATGAGCACAATTCCCATTCCACATATCTTCCATAATGAATGCAAGGCTCAAAAGAGGTGATTCATAAATGCAGAATGCAGAGATGGCTGGCAAGTTTAACTAATTGGACTTAAACTGGTCACTGGCCTCCTAATTTATTTCTTCTACTTTGAGCCTTTGAATCGCTTCACATGAGAATAACATGGGCTGGTTGTATCACCTGCCTTTCTTATCTTGCCATTGCTTTATCCACTTCATCCTGCCATATGTCATTGTTGTGATTCCTCAAAAGAGTAGCACTGTGCATTTAGTGATCTGTAAGATAGACCTAGGCCTCTGTCCTAAGATACTTCCCATCCAGCTCTCTAACAACTCTCTAACTTGGACATGCATTGTATGGGTCCTGCGTCTCAGAAAACATCCTCCTTGTTCTCTTATGCTTTTTCATTAATTTTGCCGTTCTTGGTACGAGATTAGTTTCTCTTTCATTGACCTCTGGATTATATATTGTTTTGCCAACCTATGTTGTTCCATCAGACTATTTCTCGCTCACCCATCAACTCTCAGTTTAGATACCAGTTCTTCTGGAAAGTCATTCTTGATTAACCTTTCAGTTCCTGGTATTTCTCTTCTCATGGCATTGGTCCAGTTGTAGCATAAGACCTGGTGATTTCAGCCAGCCTATTGCTATCGGGATGCCAAGGTCATGTCCAATTTGTCCACCACTCTACTCCCCAGACCTAACCACCATCTGACATCTAGAAGATTCGCAGTATTCAGCTGCAAAACAATTGGGTGAATATCATGTTCCTGGCCCTTTGAATAGTTCACTGCTCTTGCTTTCTGGCAGTCTCTCCTAATTTCATTTCTTCCAAGTTCAACTATAATTCATTTTATGACAGCCCTTTTTTCCAGTTGGCAAACTATAAGAGGCTAAAACTTATGCAACACACAATGAAAGACAAGGTCATATTTTATCATCTTTGCCTATTGTGGTAACCAGATCAGACATTTTCCTACAAGGGAGATGAATACCAGGTAACTTATAGTTATCATGTCAAACATTTGATTATGAATTGCAGTAGACAAAGAGAGAAAGGTGAAACTTACATACAAGTACCTGCCCGTAAGGAGCTTATAATCTTATGAGAGGCTTATGATTTCCATATGAAAAAATTGGGTCATTAAAAACTCAATTTTTATATAAATTCATCATAAATAATGTTGAAGTGGTAGGTATTTTCTGAGTCTTCAATATGTTGTGTTTCAAAAGCCATGTGATTATTTATTCAATGTTTAGGTATTTGATTTGGGAAAGGGCTAAAGAAGAACACAAACTTTCTTGATGGGAAGATGACTAAATAACTTAAGATAAAAAGAAATAGTTCTCAGATGATGCCATCTATACCTTCTATGGAGTTATGTCTAGGAGGTTGATTTTTCTCTTTTGGAGGAATATTTCCTTATCTGTAACATCATCCCCCAGAGGAGAGGATAGATTCTGGGTGACATGCTTAGTGGAGTACTTTAATCAGTGAAAAGCATAACTGCTGGCTTCTCCAGAATATTTGGCCTGTATGTGCCGTGGCTGACTCTCTTACAAAGAAAGGTATCTCCTACCAGACCTATCTGTTTCTTCCTTAGAATCTAGCAGCAAAACCCCTGGGTAGATCCGCTGGAGTAGGCAGTACAGCAATAGCAGCCCAACTCATATCTGCAGGGTAGGTGCAAGCAAGCTATGTAATGTGGTACAATCCATCCTTCTTCTTTTGGGAATTTGGCTAAATGTAGTACTATTAGCAGCAATGGCAGTCATTTAAATTCATCTTGGAAGTAAGTTTGACACTGATGTCACCCTGGTGGTGGCAGTGAAAGCCTTTTGCACCCCTTCTCTAGGAAAGTGTGGGCTGGGGAAAGGAGATGAATGGGGAAAGTCTGTTTAAAATGAAGACCTCCTCCATATCCAAGAAGGAAAGACTCAAGACTCTTTACTGCATAATT
This sequence comes from Tympanoctomys barrerae, assembly GCA_002564285.1. Taxonomy (NCBI): domain Eukaryota; kingdom Metazoa; phylum Chordata; class Mammalia; order Rodentia; family Octodontidae; genus Tympanoctomys; species Tympanoctomys barrerae. Next base: position 10,564 of record NDGN011459822.1, on the reverse strand, counting down.
TAAAATATGATCACCGGTTCCTTCCCTTAGGAAAGCACTGTGGGCCAGTGTTTATTGACATGGCTCAGTTTTCTCCTTGTTTATCTGTCCTTCTGTCTGTACCGCTACATTTGTGCTATGGTAGGCAGCCCCGGCGGCTGCTGAGAGACAGCGATGGCAGTGGTGATGATGGGGTGGTGTCAGTGGCACAGCACCCACAGTGACTGAACTTTCCATGCCATAATTCTCATGACGTGCGCAACAATGGAATGTGTTCGTCACAAAGTCCGTCTCCTGATTCTGACAGTTAGAACATGGTAATGAAAGAGATTCCTGGGGATGGGGGGGATGAAGGAAGAATACACGTGAATTTCTCCATGTTTAAATTTTTTTAAAGCTTGCTTAGGACTATCATTATTTGAAAATAAATAGTTAAAATTTATAGTGGCTACAAGTTTAGGCTTATAGATCTGTATTAAATTGTTCCAAATTTTATCACTCGCTTCGCCTCTCAAAGCTCTCACCTATAAAATGAAGAGAATGCTTGTACCCACATCATGGAGCTGACAGTGGTGGTATGAATTTTGTTGTGTATTGAGGAGTCCTAATTTTAAAACATTTAGGGCATTGGCAGGCACATGGTGATAATCTTTCCAACCTATTACTGTTACAGTCCAAACTGTTACTACGAACAAATCATTAGCATTATTAGCCTACCTGGGCACTCGATGTTAGGATGATTGGCAGGAGCAAGATCCTATGTTGTTTTGGAAACTTCCAGTTTTACCTAGGAGCCTTTGGATGTTTGTCAGAATGTCAGGCACATTCCTGCTTGAAATGTTTTGTTCTGTCTTGTTTTTCCCCCATAACCCTTATAAATATCAGCCCTGGTCATGGCATACCAAGGAGTCAGTCAGAAATAACAGAAAGGACCCCAACCTTGGGGGAAGTCTTGGATTTGAGTCTGAGTCTGTCATTTAATAGCTTGAAGCCCTAGCCCTCTGCACCTGTGAAGTGGGCATTTTAAATAAGTATATTAGTAGAGGGCCTGTGCAGGTGAAGTTAGGTAATGTGGTGCCGGGGAGATAGCTCAGTAGAATAAGCACTTACCTGGCAAGTGCAAGGGCCTGAGTTCAATGCCTGGTTCTGGGGTAATGTAGAGGAAAGGAATGACGTTGTCCAACACTAGAAAGCGTGGCTGGAGAGGCGTTGTCCTCAGCGGCAACTGCACCTAGGCTGTTCCGTATGTTCAGAACAGGCACTATGCAGACATAGGTAGCTGAGCACATACAGACAGGCGGAGCCTGTGCTGCATGACTTTGCAAGGGGAAGTCCTGCGGCACAATGTTGAGATAGTGCAGTGGGGACACCTTTCTACAACAGTGCAGAACCAGAGTTGGTGGTTCTGACCTTGTCTTCAGTGTCCCGAGCAACTAGGTAAGAAGCAAACAGGGTCTCAGTGTGAGTGAGAAATGTGTTCAGTTTTTTAGGGTTCAGTTTTTTAATGTGCACTTCTAGACTGCTTTTGTGTGTGTGTGTGTGGGTACAGGGGTGTGTGTGTGTTTGTTTGTGTGTGTGTGTGTGTGTGCCAATCAGACCACGAGAAGTTTGAGGTGAAAGTGTTAGAAACCAACAAGAAAACAAACAGAGGAGGCTCCTGTGGTGCAAAAGTTTACAGTCAAGCCCAGACGGGTATTAATATGTGTACACGAAGGGAAGGCCAAATAGCTCAGGGAATTAAAGCACCTGCAAGCAGGCTAAGGGGCTGGGGCTTTAATCCCTGGACCTGCTGTGTGGGCCTGCCCCAGGGGCATGCTGAGATGGCGAGTGAGATGGACATGGTGGCGTGTGCCTGTAATCCCAGCTCTTGGGAGGCTGCAAACAGGTGGATCACTATGAGTCTGAACTAATAGTGAGACCCTGAACACCCAGTAGACCCTTCTCTAAAATTAAAAAAAAAGAAATATATATATATATATATATATATATATATATATAAAATTTGAATTGACACACATACACTTTTAAATGACAAGACAGGATTCCTTGGGCCCCAGGAAAAGAAGGACCAAGGCTAGAAGACCTGTTCTCTAAAGTACCCACTGCTTGTTCCAGATGCTGCTAACTTTTTCAGAGACAATGACATTTCTCTTTGAAAATATTCCTCAAAAGTGACCCTATGCAGGTTCCTGATTTGTACATAGTACTCTACTTGATTATCACTAATGATTTGAGCAAAAATCGCCTCTCCACTGCCCTCTGACTTCACATAGAAAATCAGGATGGAACATTCTGCCAGCAAACACCCCAGCAAGCCTGCCACCTTTGCCCATGTGGCGAGATTGCTTCCTATGCCCAACTAGCGTTTGTCAGCCATTCTAAAAGGCTCCTGTACTCTCTGAGCTTCCTTCTCCGGGCCAGGAAATGAAATGAAACAGTGAGTTGCTCTCACTGGAATCTGTGTCTTAGACATTGTTGTCTTTGCCGTTTGTTGTGAATTATGGCCTCAGGGCAGCTTTAGAGCTCTTTACACTGGAGAGGCTTTTCCACAAGCTAGCATAGTTAGGAGCTGAGTTCTTTGTGCATCTGCATCAGTCATATTGCAATCAATATTCAACTCTAAGCATGTAGAATGTAGGTAGGTGTAGTGCTGCACACCTGTAACCCCTGCAGTCTGAGAGACTGAGGCCGGATGATCACAAGTCTCAGCCATGCCTGAGCAACTTAGCAAGAACCTACATCAAAATTTAAATAAATAAATAATTAAACAAAAAATGTAAACGATTTGAGGATGTAATATGAATGTCCTGAGTTCCATCACCAGTGCTAGCAAACTAAAACAAAACAAAACAGAATTTAGGCATTGGACAAATTCAGGTGTTAGCTTCACACCCATATGCACAAGTAAATAGTAGACCTCCTTTGAAAAAGAAGATAGCGTTATCTTCCACATTAAGTTCTTGGTAAATGAGCTCCTGTAGGAAGAGTTTTCTGACATTTGCACCCACACTGCTTAGAACAATAGCTGGTGTGGTCTTAGTCTCCTCCTAATTGCTAGGATGAAACACCTGACACCCACAAGTAAAAGGAGGAAAGGTGTATTTTAGTATACAGTGTATGTAAGTTTTATTCTAACCATTGGTTCCAAGGTAGGGCAGCATGGCAAAGGGGCAAGGAAGAGGAGAATCGGTTCGTGATGTGGCAGCTGGGAGGAAGAGAAGACAAGACGTCTTTCTCTTTTCCCTTTTTGTTCCATTCAGGCTACAAGCCAATCAACTCTTGCCTCCCACACCCGTCTTCCCTCTTCAGTAACTACATCACCCTTACCCAGGAAGACACCAAGTACAACAGTGGACTAAGCTGTCAGCACGCACATGATGCAGTCCCTCCCAAAACCCCACTTCTGAGTGTATAGGGCTTTTGGAGGACAGGTACGCACTGTAGAAACCATCCAGGGACACAGTTGGTACTCAGTATAACATTTCTTAACATTCTTGCCACCACCATCATTGCCATCATCCCACTATCATCATCTTCATCACCATCACCACTACCACTTTCATCTCTACCTCAGTGTGGATTCAGTAACAAGGATTCTCCCATAGATTAATTAGGCTCTAATTCTGGTTCTTCCACTTATTCATTGTTTTAGTTCCTATATATTAGGAAATATTGGGGGCTGGGGAGAGAGCTTGTAGAATAAGTGCTTGCTAGGCAAGCACTAGGGCCTGAGTTCAATCCTTGGTTCTGGAAAAAAAAAAAGAAAGAAAGAAAATATCTTCCCCCTTGTTTAGCACTTCTGTCTTCTCTTTTGAAGAAGGGGCCACAATGTCTGTTCCACAGGAGTTGTTAGGATTATAGCACGTGTTCAACACTCTTCATGTCCTCTGTTCTACAGATGCAAACTTTTGCAGGATTAGAAGGGACCAATTTCATCCCCTAATAAGTCAGGTGTGCTTAAGGCCTGGGTAATAAGACACATTCCTAGGGGATTTTTCCCTAAAGATTTGTAAGAATCTCAGGCAAGAAATATATGTGCCACTATTTATATTTTATGAATAAAGAAACTAGGACACAGGGCAGCTGGGTGACTTGCTAATAGTTCTATCAAGATGTTCTCTACTTGTCCATATCTGACTCTGATACCAAGTCACAGTGTTAATAAAAGGTTCAGTGTTTAACAAAAAATCCTAGAAATTACCTACCCTACTATTATTTATGTATTTATTTTTCTTTTTTATTTATTTTTAAATAACAATTCATAATAGATTTCGCATTGCAAAACAAGTTACTGACACAAAAGTTTCATAAGACAGCATCATCTTATTTTTTTCCTATGTAGGATAGTTAATTTCTCTTAAAGAATCTTCGTCTGATGACTTGCTATCTCGATTTTATAACCCAAGGGGGCCACGTGTGCAGGCTGAAGAACACACTGAGATTCTGGAGTAGCATACAGGTGTTAGGCAGAGACATGGCTCTTGATTTTAAAAAGCAAATAGCTCCAACTAACTGGTAGTGAAGGGCCAGTGTCCTGGATGAAGAAATAGCGTCCTTCGGAGAGCTGGTTCTGTTTTTTTTTTTTTTCTCTACTTAGATGAGTTTATTTGTTTCTTTATTTCTTTGTATTTTCATCATCATTCAACACAACACTGGTGCTCTTCACAAGGTGATGTGTCCATTTTGTCCTTGTTCTCCCTTTCCCAGACTGGAAGGCAAAGGTCTGGCTTTGCAGTTGTTGTGAGGGCTGGGAGTGTGGATTCTTGCACCCAGCACTATCCCCACATGCTGAGCTAGCCTGGCAGGGAAAGACCTGGATTCTCTGGTTTCAGTGCTTCCAAAGGAAGCTGCCATTTATCTTTAGAGAACCCAATTAGCTGCAGGCTCTAGCCTTAACTACCTGGTAGCCCTGGACTTATTTTCAGGGGATGGCTGGAGATGAAATAGTGCAGATGAAACACCACAGATATTGTTTATCCCGATTTCTCTTCCAACTGAAGCGAGCTGGGAATTAAAAAAAAAAAATTAAAAAAAATCACTCAGGGGTTTCCTGAGCTAAGTCCTTCAAGACAGACCAACATGAAGCTTGGCTTCTTCCAGGCAGTCTCTGGCACTTATCAACTCCACTTTGGTGCGATTTAATTACACATTTAATCATTTCAGAAACCCCATCTGACCCCTGCAGTCTCGCAAGGTCTCTTTTCCTAGCAGAGCATCTCCTGGATAAGCAGCTATCCACAGAAAGGTGCCTGGGACCTTAGAAATCTCTCCCTCAATGAGCAAGTGAGGCATGAACAAATAGAGACTGAAATTGTTTGATGTTTCCCTCTGGTTGTTGTTGTTTCAACAATAAAGGAAAAACAATGTATTTACAGCTTCATAGAAAAGGACTGTTTTGGGCTGGATGCAGGGTTTCACTGGGAAACATTTTCTTTTGTAGGGGTTTTATCTTCTTCTTCTTCTTCTTTTTTTTTTTTTCATTGGGAGAAGAGGAAAAGCAATGAGCTAGGAAAAGATAAAGGTTCAAAGAAAGGCCACAGCAAGACCCCTCTACATTTTCTTCATAGTTTTCATCATCACCGATCATGTGTGGGTTCTTTTATCCAATCCTTGCCACCTCACTTGGCTCTAGGTTGTACTGGGTGCAGAGGCTTTTGGATGTCCCTTGTTGTCTCACCAAAACAAACTAATACATCTGCTTATTTAGTGCATACTGTGATCCAGACTCTGACTGTGTTCCCTTTGTTATCATCGGATATTTAATCTCACTCTTATGACAATGCCATGAATTCCTTCTTCATTGTCTTCATTAAACAGAACCAAAAGCTACAGCCCAGACTGTGGCAACTGCTGTCTAAGATCACCCAGCCAGTGTCCCAAGGAGCTGGACTTCAAAAAGCTCCAGTGCAACTCTCAGTTGACAGTATATGAAGACTGATTTATAATTAACCACAGAGCATCCTTCAAAAAATCTTTCTGTCTGATATCGCAGTATTTTTTTTATAAATTTACCTATGGCCATCTCTTTATCTCTGCGCTTCCTTCTCCAGCCTCTCTCTTCCCTTCCTACCTTCACACATTCCTCTCTTAAAAATAAAATAGTATCAAGTCCTTCACCCCCGTGGATTTTATAACTTTGCATACCATATACTTACTTCAGTAATGAAAAATTCCAGCACCAGGCGATGCCTAGGATACCATTTCTAATGTTTTCACAACAGCTATTAATGTAGCCGAGTGCTGTGTGTGTGCGTGTGTGCATGTGTGTGTGTGTGTGTGTGTGTGTGTGTGTGTGTGCTTGTGTGCGTGCGCGCGCGCGGGTTTTGCCTCTTCTAAATAATCATCTGCTCAGTGGTGCTCTCTGAAACGGAGAGCAGCAGCCAGAGGAGGAGCGAGCCGTGATTGATGGGCCAGGGCTCCCTCGCAGAAGGTCCCATCTGGGGTTGCTTTCGGGAGCAATCAGATGTGGAGCCGGAGGTCAGCCAGGCGGCCCCAGCCCTCCTGCCTCCAACACCCGGATCATTCGCACATGGCCCAGCGCGCGCAGCCTCGCTCCTGATCGAGGTTTGGTCTGGGCAGATGCTCTGTGGTGTGGGACTGGAACAGCTGCTGAGCTTATGGAGGAGAGGGCATGCAGGATGGTGCCGCAGGTAATTTTTTTTTTCCCCCTATTTAATTTTTCACTAGACGTGGTGATTTGGATGAGGTGAAGTCATCCCTCTCATTGAGTCTGTGCTTTCCGGAATACGGAGTTTGCCTCTTTGAATCTTGCCCGGGGAAAGGAGAAGAGTTTCAGGGTGGGAGTAGGAGCATTTCTGCTCAGTGAGGGGAGCCAGCAGGTTAATGGTGTCATGTTGCCTTTTTCTTCTTTGTTCCAGTGCCCCTGGGGGCATGATGCAGTTTAGCACAAGAGGCTTTCTCTGAATCTGCGTGATTTTTTTTTTTTTTTCCTAGAGAAGTAGATCAGACCAGGCTCCTAAACTAAAGTAAACCAAACTGTCAGCAAGACTGAAAGCTGCAGGCAACCCCGGGAAAGGATTGCCTTGGCGGGCACATCACTGGGAGGAGGGGCTGGCCCTGCGGGAGTCCAGGATTTCCTTGGCGGTGTGGACAGATACAATCAGTGGGCTTATTAGATCTTGACAATCCCAGGACATTTCTTCATTCTAAAGGTTGTGTTTGGTCCAGGAGAGGGGATAAATACATTGCAGTGACGAAAGGGAGGAAGGGCACTCAAGAAGTTTCACTATTAAAGCTGGGCGAGATACACAAGCATGTGTATATGCTGGCATGCGGACAGTAAAAGCCTTCATGCTCTTCAAGCCCACCTTGGTGGCTATGAAAATAGATGCGTTTCCTCCTCCGTGAGAGCCAGGCATTTCCACTGAAAACAGCACAGCGTTTTGTGCGTTGCCGCGGAAGGAGTATTTCTCAGCTGAAATGTAGTTTGCGTAAGATTTTTTTAAGCGAAAATATTTTGCAAAGCCTGAGTAGCTGCCACCTTTTGTTCTCTTATTAGTTTTCTGAAACTTATTAAACCACTCAGGGCAGTAAATGGGAGAACCGGGCTGTGTGGAGAAATAAAATCAGCTGCAACAACTCAGTCTGCTGAGCCTACTTCAGAGACAAAACTGAGGGCTTGGGAGTACCTTGGCCAATGAAGTGCTCTGGGCATCCAAGGCAAAGGCTTTTTTTTTAATGTAAGCAAACAGAGTAGGCTGAATACTCACGTTGCAGTGTTTCACTTGAAGTAGCAGCAATATTCTGGCTATTTCGCATTCATTCTAATATTCAAATTGCAATGCCTTCTTTTTTTTTTTTCTTTGAACAATCAGGCTTTGTTACATTACAGTAATGCTTTGGTTCCCAGTAACCAAAGGGAAGCTACCTACTGGGTGTGCTGGGTAACAATGGAGTTCCATATCCTTGTGCTGTTTTTGAGTTGGTCTAATTGACTAAAAGCTTGGCATATTAGGACAAGGAAGTTTGTTCTACATTTCTGCTCATAGACTTTTTTTATTTCATGCTTTTCAGCATTGGGGCAGCGAGCGATACTAGGTATTAATACCTGAGATCCTGGCCCCCTATGCTGTCCCTGCTGCACGTTTAGCAACTATCTAAAATAGTGCTGGCACTGAACACTGGATGTTAAGTTTTGCAGCAGCTCTCGCAGCCCTGCTTGGTGATGTGGGGGACACGTGTGAAACAGGATTATCCTCCCTGCGGAGGGCGAACACCCACCAGCACCCTGACTCTGCAAACATCTGAACCTCTCCATCATTCCATTTACTTAGGGCATGGGGAGGGGCTGTTGGCATTGGAGCAGAAGAAAGCAAGGCGTTCTGCAATTGAGGGAATGTCTAGCCAGCATGCTCCCAATAATTTTGCCTGTCGCTGCTACCTACAGGAAGTTATCTTCAGTTTTCAACCAGCAGCCTGTTCCCATGGGCAGGATTTGCTAGGAGCTGGAGTGGACAAGGTGTCCTTAATTTTGATGTATATTTCTAGGAAATACATTTCAGCCAAGCTAAGAATCCTGGAATACCACTAAGGAGGGAAGAAAGAGATCTCTGAAGTCATTTGAAGGTGAAAAATAATTCCACAGAAAGTACAGTGATCTTAATTAAATATTAGCTGTAATTAATCTAAAGTGCAAATGTTGGGAATATTAATTAGGGTCTCTCAGGAAAGGCTGTTGGTGTTAATAAGTAACTGTAGGAGGTCCCACCAACATCTGTTTGAGAACTCCAGGTACAGGATGAAGTCCTGAGCCTCACACATCAGGATGCTAACTGAAGGACTCCAAAGCCAGGCCTCAAACTTGAGGTGATGGTTCAGAGATTTTCCCAATTACCATCCTATCCTGGCCAAGGATAAGTTAGCTTCCTTCTCTAGAAAAGAGAATAGCTGGCATCTTTGCGCTAAATACTACTGCACCTGACTTCTGCATGATAAGTACCATGCCACATGTGATAGAAAGCAATTTGGAAACTAGCCCTTCTACCACGTGGGTCTCCTGCCAAGTGACAGGTGCCTAGGACCTGCATAAAGACGGATGTTGATTCACATCCTCATTCCGTAAGATCCACTGTGGCTGGATCCTGGTGTTCTCATTTCCTTGTCCTGGGCTGAACCATCATTGATTGCAAAGTTAAGTGCGATTGGAGATGGAATGTACACAAAGTAGGGTCTCTGGGCCTTGGCATTATTATCACCTAGGATTCATGGATAACCCTTGTGGGAAAGACTACCCTGCATTGTAGGGTTTTCTGCATCGTACCTGCCCCCTCCCTGCTAGATGCGAGGAGCACATCTTTGCTAATTGTGGCTAAAGAAGAAAAGTCTCTTGTTATTTCCTAATATCCTGTGGAAAACAGACACTCTGTTGATGAATGCGCGACCAGCAGGGCCTGGCGGCACATACCTGTATACCTGCAACCTCTGTGCTCTGGGAAGCTGAGATCAGGATTATAAACTTCTGGTCCGGACACTGGGCAACACAGCAACTGAGAGAGACCCTGTCTAAAACTAAAAATTCAAAAAGGGATGGGAATGTACTGCAGGGTGAGCCCACATTCCTCACAAAAGCAGACAGACAAACAAAAAACCTTATTTTGTACTAATGTAAAGTAGCTAACACACCAGGGCCACTCAGCTGAGCACTTGAACAGCACCAAGAAGGGGCTGCCTTTCCAAGGGAGCGTAGAATCCTGGGCTGCGGTGGACCTCATCTTCAGCCCACTTTGGCTAAGTGGGTGTGCACCTGTGTACCTATGACAGCCAATCAGCCATGTGGTGATGGAAAGACAATCCTGGCTCACATTGTGTACCCTCCTACACGCTGCTGATCTCCAAGACTGAGAACACCCTCCTTCGTTAGGTAACCCATACCCACTTCCTGTCCCTCCTGACTTCATGGGCTACCAGAGGATGCCACAATTTCTGCTCAGCTGGTGGCCTCTTATCTAACAGTATTTTGCCATAGTCATTAGAAAACTTCTTCTGCATAGATCCAGAAAGCAATAGTTTGGGCTTTGTGGCCTATGCAGCCTCTGCCACAACTGTTCAACTCTGTCACTGTGGCATAAAAATAGGCATAGAGAGTATAGAAACAAACAGGCATGGATGGATCCTCATAAAACTTCATTTATGAAAGCAAGTGGTGGACCAACTTTATCAAGTCCTCCTCCTTTTTCCTACCTTCAGCTACAAGAGCTTAGAATTCATTTTTCCAGGTGCATTTATGTACAAACCCTCCTGCTTCTGCTTTTGTGGCTAGCCTGCTCCCAGAACTTGGAGATGGAGCAGGGACAGCAGCCCAGTGTCCTGTCCTCGAGGAGCTCACAGACAGGAAAGGCATGGTAGCTGTGCTTCGCACCATGGGAGATGTGGCACCAGCTGTGTGGGAAGTGGTGGCAAAGGCAGTGGCCCCGGGATCCGGGTGTCAAGGGAGCTAGCTAGCTGGAGCACAGACTTCTTGATCTGGAACTTGAGAAAGAAGAGGTACCAGACAAGGCTGTGGGCATGCTTGCTTGCTTTCTTTTCTTTCTTTCTTTCTTTCTTTCTTTCTTTCTTTCTTTCTTTC